>QLSR01000339.1:998448-1067877 GCA_031780015.1 Citrullus colocynthis
CCCCCCCCCCCCCCCACTCCCAGTCTCTGTCTTAAGCCACGTCCCCCCTCCCTTTGGCCTCTCTCACTCCTAGTCTCAGACTCGTATGAATTTGTATGAGTGTGATTTTAAACATAAAAGTGTAATGAGAAGTGATTTTGTATAAATTAATAAATTATCATATTTACTAAAAGTTTTTACTCCTGCATACATAATTCCAAGCTAACCTTTAATCTCATAAATAAAGTAGAGGTGTGCACGATTGGGTTTGGTCTGGTTTTGGGAAAAATCAAGAACCGTGCTGAAGTACTTGGTTCACACTAGAGGAACTGTCGAAAAACTAGCTTCCTTCGATTTCGATTTTTGAACTGAACCAACCAAATTCGGTTTAGGTCGATTCGATTTGATTTTAAACCCTTTTTCCCCTTTTTTCCCTCCTTCCCTCTTGCCTTATGTGACAAAAATTATATCAATTATTAAAATTGAGAAAGTAGTAGATGAAAAGGGAGTGAGTAGAAGAGGTGAAAACCATGGATGTGGTGCTACCATGAAACTTTATTTTTCCCCTACATGGTGCTACCATTGGTTGTGGAGTTGTTGTTCGTGGAGCCATGGGGGAAAGAGAGTGAAAGTTGGGCAAACAAAAGAGAGAAAGTTGTACTAAAAAATTAGGAAAGACGTGGTGCTACCATGAAGCTTTATTTTGCCCCTCGTCCTCAGTCAAACTGGGGATTCTCTGACCCGATCGGGTTGAGGCCCCGCATGTTTTTTTGCCGACCTTACTCCACCCAAGTTAAGGAGAAGAAGATGGTTGCACATAAAGTTAGTTAGTTAGTTTATATATATATATATATATATATATATATATATATATATATATATATATATATATATATATTTATATTTATTTATTTCTTTTTAAAATTTTAAATTTATTATTATTATTATTATTATTATTATTATTATTATTATTATTATTATTATTATTATTATTATTATTATTATTATTATTATTATTATTATTATTATTATTATTATTATTATTATTATTATTATTATTATTATTATTATTATTATTATTATTATTATTATTATTATTATTTTTAAAATTTAAATTTTAAAAATAAATAAATATATATATATATATATATATATATATATATATATATATATATATATATATATATATATTTATTTATTTATTTTTAAAATTTTAAATTTATTATTATTATTATTATTTTTAAAATTTTTAAAATTTATCTTCAATTCATTATTAGTTGGGCTAAATTGGGATATGGACCTTTTTTTATTTACATCATAAAATGTAAACATGGTTGATGGGCTTATTTGGGCAAATATATATATGTATGTGTGAACGGTTCAATTTTTTACGGTTTTTTTACCAATAAATCGAGAATCTTGGTTTTTTCAGACAATGAATCAAAAAGTCAATGAAAAATAGAAAAATAAAACCAAGTGAATCGGTTGATTTGATTCACGGTTTGGACCGAATTTTACACACGCCTAAAATGAAGTGTCATTTTTAGAACCTCATTTACTAGGTAGACACCCATTCAAAGGATTAAAAATATACTTTGCCCAAATTCATTTTATTGAAAACAAAAGTATGGATTCCTTTTTTTTGGTTACTATGAAAACGAGATACCTTGAAGTGAAACAAGCATTTGGATAAAGGTAGAATATTCTAATCTGTAGTTTTTTGTAAAGTCAATTTTAGAGAATCGCACAATCAACGAATTGCACTTATCTATAGAATCCACATCTTAACAAGAAACTTCCAAAACTTGGTTAAATTTTCATACTTCTTTGTAAACCACTGCTCTTCCGCTCTTTCCGCTCTTTAGAACAAGAAAAACGAAAAAGGGAAAAACCCCATCAAATTCCATCATCCAATTCCGCAAACATCGTACGAAGCACTGGGAAAAGTAAGATTTTTAGTGGACAACACGCCTTGAATCTTGAATCTTGAATCTTGATGTAGAGGAAAAGAATGGCTTTACGTGGCACTCCTGCTGCGAGAAAGATCGTCAAAATGACCCCAAATTCCCTCATCTTCTTTGTGTGGTTAGGAAAATTCAGAGCCATAAACAGTCTCTTCTCAGCTTCTACTCTCTCTTCCATCCATCCATCCCCATCAACTACCACTCGTTTCTCTTTCAATTTGTTTTTCTATTTTCTGGGCTTCTTTTTTCTATGGGCGAGAAATCAAATGGGTTGCTTTCATTTTCCAATCCAAACTTCAAACAAATCAATGGAAATCCATTCTCTCCCTTATTAAGTCGTTTTTCTACATACCCACATATTCCAAGTTCAATCTTGAAGATTATTCCCTCAGTCAATTCCTTCACTAAGCGTTGCGCTTATGGAGGCAACTGCCGCAACGATATCTTGTGCCAATTTGAGCAGTACCACAACCCATCAGTGTAAATGGAACCAGAGATTGAGACCCTCTTCAGATTTATACAGAACCATTCGCTTCTCTAATTCCTTTAGCAGTGGCAATGGAAGCCGATCATCCCGATCGTTGATTGCGAGGGCCGCTGCGAATACCGACAATAAGGGCAAGAAGAAAACCAAATCGAAGAAAGCTGCGGTTGCTGCTGATGAAGAGAAAGTCGATGAGATTGTGGATTCTAGTGAAGGGTTTCAACAGCAGCAGCAGCAGCAACAGCAACAACCACCGCAGCCGAAGATTACGTTGGATGATGTGAATCCGGTGGGGTTAGGGCGGAAGTCCCGCCAACTGTTTGATGAAGTGTGGAGGAAGTTTTCTGGGTTGGGACAGATCTCGAGGACTGCACGGATGGATGACAAGGAAGCTCTTGATGCTCTGCTTATTAGGGAAGGCCCTATGTGTGAGTTTGCTATTCCTGGGGCTCAAAATACCACTGTGCTTGTTGTTGGTGCCACTAGCCGCATTGGCCGCATTGTTGTTCGTAAGCTTATGCTGAGAGGCTACAGTGTCAAGGTTTTACTTGGTTTTGCTTCTTGTCTTCTTTTCATCTCTCCTCCTTTTGCTTGCTCTTCTTGTGTTCTTTTCTCAGTGTGTTGTAAATTGGTCTGTGGTTTCCTAGGGTACCTCTTTGGAGGCTTTTTAGAATTGGGAAAATTTTGGAAAGTGCTTTTAGATAGCTAGAAGCACTTTTCGCTGCTTCAAAATCATCCCAGATTCGCCTTTAGAGTAAACTGCTATTTGTTTATGCGAGGTTTCGTTTGTTGGTGGGGGTAAAGGTTCAAGCTCGAGGTTGAAAACTGAATAACTTACACTATTATTTCTTTTGGAGTTGGTTTGGGTAGGTAAAGCCTCTCGGGGTTTGTGGAGTAGCACATGAGCATAATGCTAATGGAAGGGATGGGGTAGTTGATGCTCTGGTTATTGCAAGAACAGAAGGTTTTGTTTATGGTGTGTTGAATTTCTTCTTTTTGATTGTGAAAGCAATAATTTGAGACTACTACAACGTGTGTTTGTGAGTTTACATTTCTGTTCATAAAATTCAAGAATTCAACTGAAGAGTTCAATTGAGAAGAAGTTAGCATCTCTAGGGTCCTGAAACAACTGACTCCTATCTGATGAAATTGTGTTTGTAGATGTTAAATCTAATGCACGGGCATTTGCTTGAATGCCACAAAATATTCCAATTGAATCTAGGCAGAGCTATTGATTCACTTAAATCATTTTATGTGACTTGATTCATATATTGGTTATATTAATTGAGCCATCAATTCATCCTTATGCCAAGCAGGCTCTAGTGAGGAAGGCGGACGAAGATGTCGTGGATGTGCTTCCAAGGTCAGTGGAAATAGTGATTGGAGATGTTGGTGATGCTAATACCCTGAAGGCTGCTGTGGAGGGTTGCAATAAAATCATCTATTGTGCAACTGCTCGTTCCACAATTACTGCCGATCTCTTCAGGGTTGATCATCAAGGAGTTTACAATATCACCAAAGCATTTCAGGTCTGCCTGCCTCATTAATAAACCATAATCAAAACTTCTGTTTCTGACTGTGGGTATGTGAATTTGAGCCGAGTATTTTATTGCTACTTGTCTGTTCAAATGGCAAGTAGTGTAAAAATGAATCACTTGAAATCGTCAGCATCTGCGGAAAAGGAAACATGAAAAATGGATGGATCCTGTTCTACTTCTTATTCTGAATAGTAACCGATTAAATTCTTCTTCTTTATTATTATTTTTGACGTAATGGTCCGTTGGTTGCATTTTCATTCAAAATCTTAAGTGTTAAGTATTGGCTCCTATATTTCTTTTAAATGTCATACTAGCCCATTCATCTATTCCCACATTGAAATTTTAAGCGTTATGTACTGACAAAAGCCAATACCTGATGTAAATTGTAGGACTATAATAATAAGCTAGCCCAACTTCGAGCTGGAAAAAGCAGCAAAAGTAAGCTTCTGCTTGCGAAGTTCAAATCTGAAGAGTCGCTGAATGGTTGGGAAGTTCGCCAAGGAACTTACTTCCAGGATGTTGTTGCTGCTAAGTATGATGGAGGCATGGATGCAAAATTTGAATATACTGAAACTGGAGAGGCTCTCTTCTCAGGTAAATCTTGTTTATGTTGAACAAATCATAAAATATGGCTGGTTAATGGACGTGAAAATTACTCCTATTGCCAGGACAAATAATAATTCTCCGATTGGTGATGAATATAAGACCAAAGTGGCATATAATGTTCTTGACTTTCATTGTAGGATATGTTTTTACAAGGGGAGGATATGTTGAGTTGTCAACAAAGCTTTCTCTTCCACTGGGATCCACCCTCGACAGGTTCCTTTATTACTTATCTATTATTATTAATTCTAGTCAACAGTTCGTTTTAAAAAGGTGTTGACTGCAAGTACCTATGTTTCTTATATGTTTCATCACTAGATATGAGGGGATCATTCTTTCAGTTGGTGGTAATGGAAGGTCTTATGTGTTAATTCTTGAAGCTGGTCCTTCAGCTGATACAACTCAAAGTAAACTATATTTCTCAAGATTTAGCACAAAAGCTGGATTTTGTCGGGTAAGAATCTCTTTACTAAAGTAATGTAGAATACAGATGCAAACAGGCTGAACAAATTTGCTAATATTGTATAAATGATTGGCAGGTCAGGATACCTTTTTCATCCTTCCGCCCCGTAAAACCAGATGATCCTCCTCTAGATCCATTTCTTGTGCATACATTGACAATTCGTTTCGAGCCCAGGAGACAGGTTGTTGCCCAAGTACAACTCTGTATCAGATGATCAAGTGAAATTTCATTAAAAATTTAAAAGTTCCACTATTTGTCCTGGAGATGCATTTTATTTTACTCGGTTTTTCTGCAAGTGCAGAAAAGTAATACCATTAAGATGATCGTTGTTCTAAATGATAATTATTTTAATTTTTAATTGTTTATTTTTATAATTGTTGCCCAAGTACAGGTAGCCGGTATTTTGTGATTTTTATATTATTGGTGGTTCATAAGCTATTAAGTTTTATTGATTATAATACAGATCTTTTAAAATATTTTATCTCGCAACTCTTCTTTCTTTTATCTAAAAGTATGTTGAAGTTTGAAAGTATGTTAAAGTCCGTGATTTAAGATGATATCAGAGTAGGAGCTCTTATGTTCAAATCCCTACAATGTTATTGTTTTTTCCGAATAACATTGATTTTCACTTGTTGGGTCTTCTATAAATTTCCAAGCCCACAAGTGAGAGGAGCATTGAAGTGTAGGTATAATATTAAATTTACCTTCACCCATCGGCCTTAGTTTTTGGGTCAATTGGTTTAACATGGTAGAAAACTATATAGGACGCATGAGAAAAGCCCATAAACTGACCTATATTTAGATTAACTTTAGTGGAAAACATGTTTCCTTTGGCTACTAACTTTATGTTCCTTTTTGCAGAGACCCGTTGAAGGACCTGCAGCTGGTGGAAAGCAGCAAGACTTGAGAAGCTTTAAGCTCATATTGGAGTACATCAAAGCCTTGCCTGTGAGTTATTTTATGTGTTTTTACGTTATTCATATCATGGCATCATTTGGCTCAGGATTTAATTTAATTTTTTTGCAATAATTTGTCATGATTTTCAGATGCTAGATCACAATGAACTAGAATGCTATTAGCAAGATTTTGAGGAATATTATATCAGCTGCAGTCTGATCTAAGTTTAGTATAGCAAATGCCTTGATCATTAGTACATGATGAATTTAGGGCATATTTGATGACGTTGTCATTTTTTTTTTTTCTTTTCCTATGTTTAGAAATTAAACTTGTTTCCATACAAATTCTTCTTTTCATCTTCTTTGAAATTCTTTTCAGTTCATAACTAGAGTTCAAAAACAGTATAGGATTTTTGAAACACACAGTATTGTTTGATATCGATTTTGCTTTAGTAGAAGTGTAACTATGTCATGTTCATTACTTGTACTTTATAGCCCATTTGGGTAGAAATGTTTACATATTTTCTTGCGACAGCTTCCATAAT
Source organism: Citrullus colocynthis (assembly GCA_031780015.1). Lineage (NCBI taxonomy): Eukaryota > Viridiplantae > Streptophyta > Magnoliopsida > Cucurbitales > Cucurbitaceae > Citrullus > Citrullus colocynthis. Next base: position 1,004,921 of record QLSR01000339.1, read on the forward strand.
CTTCAAATGGGTATTTTACAGACTGGGCAAGAGACAGACTTCATCTTGGTTTCATGTACAGGATCTGGTGTAGAACCAACCAGAAGGGAGCAGGTTCTCAAGGCAAAAAGGGTATCCCTTTTCTCTCATTTGTTCCTTTTGGCCAATTCACTATTAAGTGTTCTTTATCAATGTATAGAACTTCTTGCCTACAGGCTGGGGAAGATTCATTGAGAAGATCAGGCCTTGGGTACACAATTATCCGTCCTGGTCCCCTCAAGGTACAGCTTTTGCAGTGTGGTTAAATTGATCATTTGAAGTGTGCCAATCCTTTCTTATCTCTTTGAGTTCCGAAACGTTGTGTTTTATACTTTTATGCAAGTTATTTGACTCGTCTTATAGCAGAATAGCAAGTCTTGAAAAAAAATAACTATTTTGGCTCTGATTTGGTATTTATATCAACCTAATCTGCACTGACAAACCAGACTGGACTGAGGTATTGACCTGAAATTACAGTTAATTTTTGTGATGGTAAACCTCGATAACCTCCCCAAGATCTTAATTGAATAGCCATGGATGATGAACATTTGAGGACTGTCTAGTTATCATCATGGTGACATGTGTGTGACAGTAACAATTGACATGTGCCTTTTTTCTCCATGTTTTGGATGCTGTGTTTTGTCTTTAGTTAAATTATATACTCCGAGCATTTATCCAAGTTACTCAGTTATTTGTGCTTGCAGGAAGAACCTGGTGGCCAACGTGCCCTCATATTTGATCAGGGAAACAGGATAACTCAGGTAAGAAAAATGGTATTTTTCTTAACAGAGTCATAGACTATTAGATCCAATCCTTATTCCTTTGCTGGTATACCATTTCAACATTTAGGCCATAAGCTGTGCTGATGTTGCTGACATCTGTGTAAAAGCGTTGCATGATTTTACAGCAAGAAACAAAAGCTTTGATGTAAGTTGAAACTTCTCTTTCATTGCCATTAGTGTACATATCTCATGACCCGCAAAGTTAAAGTTGTACTGTTCACAGGTATGCTATGAATATGTTGCTGAGCAAGGAAGAGAACTATATGAGCTGGTAAGAAACCAATAATCTTTTTCCTGTGTCTAATTCTTAATAAGCTTCAATTTCTTCTTTTATGCTTCATTCATCTTTTTTCCTGTTAAGTCTTTGTTTTCACAGATCATCAGAACTCATTAACCAAGTCCCGATGGAACATTTAAATTCATTTACTCAACCAAATTGGAATAGTTCGTTGGATGTTTTTGACCCATAAATTTGAATAACTATATGTAACCCAACTTATGATAACTTAAATAGGTTAATGTAAAAAGAATGGCTATGAAGAATGTTTCCATGCTAATCACTATGGATTGATCTAGTAGTCAACAATGACTATATAAATAATAAAAGAGCTAACGGGAAATGTGCAGATTGTACAAGGTATAGTAGGATGGTTACCTTTGCAACCAAATGTAGTAGGATTAGATGGTTGTCCTATAAAAATAGCCAAAGATGTATTACAAGCTAGCCTTAACACTCACTGATATTAAGGAAAAAAAAAGAACCTTAATGTATAATTATAGCCCAGACTTGACTGAAAAAGGTTTATTTCATCGATTTGTTAAAGACATACTCTTGAGCAAGAGGTTAATTGTTTGAATCCTCATACTCCACATGTTGAACTCTAAGAAAAAGTGAAATTTAAATATAAATAGAATCTTCCAAGTAAAATAAAAACAAAAAGTACCCATCTCTGACTTATTGGGGGGTTCGGAACGATGAATTGAGTTCTGAAGTTTGGAGTTAGGAAGTATGTAAAGTTATTTAGTCTGGAATTAGGAAACATTAGAGGGAGGGAGAGAAAAATAGGGGAAGATGGAGTTCCTCAATAAATATGCAAACTTTAATAGTGAACCATATTAAAGTTGATGGAGTTGAGTTATTTAACATAAAGTTATAACCTAGAGCTGCTTGTATGCTTGTGTTTGCAGGTAGCTCACTTGCCTGACAAAGCCAACAACTACCTGACCCCTGCCTTGTCTGTTCTGGAAAAGAATACATGATCAACACTCCACTTCTATCGGCTCTGAAGTTTGTAATTATCAACGAGTACATCTCTCCCTCTTGAAAGTTGCCACTGAAAACATATTTCTATACAGTATACAAAAGATGTACAAATTCGTGCTCTGTTTGGCAATGGCAACATGGAGACATTGATCTTTGAAACATGCAGGGACTTCGTTTGAGATGGAAGGGATGTAAAGATGTAAGAATTATAGGGAATATATTTCATTCATATTGTTTTGAAGGATAGTGTATAAGAAATCGAATGAATTGAAAAGAAAATAAAAGGTATGGTAAGTTGCTTTGTGTTCTATGCAATCTCTTATTTAATGAGACTTTTGTCCTACTTTTAAGAATGGCATAATATTACCTATAATTTTGATCAAGTTATATGTTTTTTGAGTTATGCTCACTTTAGCACGTAATTTTGATCGAGTTCGTAGTTATAAAACGTTAAAATTAATTAACAAAATGAGTTAACTATACTTTTTTTTAATTTAATGGGGGTGGACATGATGAATGTTTTTATGATGTTGATAAATTAATGTTGACAAATGTATAGAACCATTCTTTTAATATTAAGAGATGGAAAAGGCTTGATCGGAGAAAAATCAATTCATTTGGATGAAATTGAAATTCCTAAAAGATCAAGGACCCAACTAAAACGGCAATTTAAATCATACCAAGTTTTAAATAATTATAAATCATACCAAGTTTTAAATAATTAACTTATATCAACATGGAAATAATTGAAATGGTAAACCTACTTTGGTCCTAATATGACTAAATCACACTAATTTAGTATTACTTTACCAAATACCTTAACTAGTCTTTTCTAGTTTAAAATTGAAATTTACCGAACATTTTTTGGCTCTATTTCATAGCTAATTTTTCTCAACGTCCACTTATTAACAATTATTTTAAAGCTTACAACAATAGAATGTGATAGACTTCAATGATGGTAATTATAACAGGTTTAACTCATGGAAAAAAAAAAAAAAAAAAACCTCTTGTTTCAAGTTCTTGTTGCAAAGAGCTCTTAGACACCATGCAACCAACCTCCACCCATAACATGATAATAGTGAAAAAGGGAATATTGAACATAGAAAATCAAAGACTGACTACAATAACCCCGCTAGAAATGAAATGGGTGACTATTTATAGACATTGATAACGTTACGTTCTGTACAACTTTACAGAATAATTCTTTTCAAAAGAATTGTCAATAAAAAAATGTCCAATCCCCAACACCACAAATGAAAGAATGGAAATACCTACTTGGTCTTTGGTCCTATAACTTAGCATCTGACCTGTTGAACTGATACAAAAACACAGATATGAAGGAAGTATTCAGGGTTCATTAAGTTGTTCACTACCCAGGAGAAAGGAATTTGGCATTTTGGTTCAATCCCTTGGATCCTAACAAGCTTGATGCTAGGATGATAGGATTGCACATGTTCCTCAGAAAAATTTGGTGCCCTTTCTTCTGTTGTGGTACAATCCAACTGTTCTGTACAATCAATTTGTTCTTCACCTATAACATTGGTTGATTCTTCCTTGATAGTCGCCTTTTCGGTGAAAAGCTCGGGTAACAGACTCCTAACAGCATCTAGCAAGGTGAAGCAATTACCTGCAACATATAAAGATGAGGAAGAAAATCTCTGCATATGCCTAGACTGTCAACAACTAAATCGCAATTGCTACATAACAATGCATCATAAGCTGAACTTCCTGTGCGTTTTCAACAAGTGTGGGTGGGAAGTCGAACTGTTGGCCTTTGTGGTCGTGGATTACACCTTAAACCAAGATGACAACTATATTTTTAAGCACAAGAATTCTTGATTGATCGAGGAAAATCGATCACATTCAATTCTCCATGTTTATAAATTAGCCCTTAATCTTTCTTCTGTCATTCCTTTATCGATTGGACAACATAAATCTGGCTAGTCAATAACACCATACTCATATAATAGACTGTTCCAAAAGAATAAGAAAACTAAAAACAAAGAGTGATAATTAACTTTGCCTTACCTTCTTCATGAATCTCTACTGGACGGTTAATGTACGAGACATCATCCCAATTGTTAACTGGTGGTGCATCTTCTAAATTATCAAAATCATCACCTAAATTCCTTACATACAATCGAACTGGAATTCGACCTGGACATGCTGAAGTAATAAGAAACTTATCCTAACAAGTGAAATGATAACATAAAGCGGGATTCATGAATATAAGCATTGAACAACAAGCTACTATCATTTCTTCATTATAGAAGCTACTATCATTTCTTCATTATAGATTGAGATCTTAAGCAGAGAGTAACAGAGGTGTGTGAGAACTTAAAAATCATACACACATGGAACCCTCGTGTAATTTTGATGGAAATCCAATATCTTGCAAACCAAAACTTGCTTTGATTGACATACATAAGCAGAGATTCTTTTGTGTCTCAAGTACAATAGGCGGACAGTAGAATGATAAAACCCTACTAGTTTGAAGTCAATAGTCTTTTTAGCAGAAGCGTCTCACACTCACATTTGAAGTCAAAACGATAATTTGGAACAACTCTCCCCCTCCAAGAGAAAATATATATCGTCAAAATACTACACTAGACGGTGAAGTCTTTTAAAAGAGTAGATGAAGAGACAAATTATTAGGAATATTACAAAATGTAACCATCTGAACGATGAGCAAAAGGGTCCACAAAATAAATCTCCAATATGCAAAAATTTAAAATTAGATGCAGAGGCAAAATAATCTGTTAGTAGAAGCACAAAAGTCATACCTGTCATTAGTTGTCCTGCTATATCCATCTCACCAGTACTTTGACCAGGCAATGATGCAGTTGATATAGATTTCAACACATGCTCGTGACCAGTTCCTCCAAGCTTAAGTTTAGATGATATACGTAGGTAGGCTTCTAAATCACTTGCTAGCAGCCAATCAGCAAGCCAAAAAAATTAGAAGAAAACACATTACGAAGTCCATTGGATTTCCTTTATATTCTTCATAAACATTAGTCATACTAGTTATAATCTTATAATGACCTTATCTATTCGGTATTTTTTCCTTAAATATAAACAGTCCTCCTAACTTCAACATAATTTATGTTCCTGCTTCTACAATAGAAATAGGAAATCCTTTTATACAAATCAATGAAGAGACACATAGGGAGGGAGAGCCCCTCTAAACAATTGAGCTTGCCAATAATATTACTATTGGAATAATAAAAGAAAGAGGAACCATTACAAAAGTTCATAAAAATGGTGCTGTTGTTTGACTGATTAGGAAGGAAAGAAACTAGAGGACTTTTTAAGATAAGATGGTAAACGTACAACAGAATACTTATTGGCAGTGCTCTAACCATCAGAAATTATTACGTAATTACACATTTTTATAATTATAAACTATTAGAAGGTTCTCCTTCTATAGTTTCATGTAGGGGTTTTCTCAATCCTTGGCTCCTAGACTGTATATTACATGTTTCTTTTTAGAAAAGGGTGCTTTAATTGGAGGCTGCAAAATTCTATATCACAAAAATAATTTAAGTGCAAAATTACAAAATAATATTGCAATATTAACTTAGATAGAAGTGCAAAATTATGGAAAGCTAAAGTAAAATGCGATCAAGTCATCATCATTTGAAATTGATAAACTATTGATTTAATTTCTAGAACCAAGGTACTACTGCACTTGCTAGCATACCTTTCGATACCGAACGCCATAACTCCACCAGATCAGGTTCAGACATGCTCATGACATTCTTGGTGTTCCCATTGACAATGTAATCGGCCTGGTTATAATGAATATCCTTGGTCAACTTGCAGAAAATCTCTCTTTCACCAAATATCATTAAATTACTAAGAGTCAAATTAAAATTACACAACAAGACAACAATCATATTAATAATAATGATAACAATTAATAATAATATAATTTCGAAGTGACTAGCAGACATTTTTATGATCTTTGGGAGTTTGTTTGGCACACCACCTTTCGGCTGGTTTTGTTGACTTAATTGGGGTTCTTTCATAGATTCACTTTTTAAAGATTTTGGAGCACATGCCTTATCTCCTCTGTCCTTTTTTATCTTTCCATTTTTTGTATGATACGTTAAGTGTCTCTCATCAAATATAACAATAAAAATAATAATAACACAATAAGAATAGTACTTAGGAAAAACTAGAAATACAAAGACAGGTTTTGTTGTTATTTTCTTATTTACTATTATTATTACTCTTTTTTATGAGATAAAGAAGGGTCACAGTGATATTGTAATTTGTAAATTGGGCTCCTATAGATCCTCTTTTTTGAGATTTCACTGTTGTTTTTGTGCATCTTTCCTTTAATAATATGATATAAATGATAATAAGAATAACAAGCATAAACAAAAATAGTCATCAAGGATAACTAGAAATAAAGTTCGAGTGAAGATTGTAAATTTTTTATTTTGCCCTATCGACGTTGACTTCTATTCTTCTCTTTATATCTTCTTCTCTCATTATTATTATTATTAGGGTAATTGTTTTAAATGACAAAACTGCTGGAAATATTTTCAAATATAACAAAATGTCATAGTTTATGTGGGATAGATAGTGATAAATGATAGTAGTCTATCAGTGTCTATCACCGTCTATCAATACATTTTGCTATATTTGTAAATATTTTGGTTTATTTTGCTATATTTGAAAACAACCCTTATTATTATTATTATTGTGTGTATATATATATTTTATAAGAAATATTATCCCATTATTATGACAACAAATTTAAATTTGAATCAAAACAAATTTTAATAAGAGAGGTATGGTGGATGCAACTCAGAATAAAACTTCCATTTATCTTATTCCAAAAAAGTTTGAGGTGCAAAAATTTAGAAATTCTTTACTAATTTAATTGGTCACTAGTCAAAGATGACTCCTAGGCCCTAGTTCCATCTCTTCTCAGAGGACCCTTGTGAGTGGAAAACAAATATTGTGTTGGAAAAAAGGCATCATCATCAAGGCCATAATACTGCCACTACGAGAAGGCTTACATCCCAAGCTTTGGGGTTTTTGGTAAGATTGTGGTCCAAAAAGGGTTTTGGCTCCACAGAATCACCCTCAGTCAACTAATAACTCTATTATAATCAATGGCCGACCAAGAAGACTTTTTTTGCCACCAAGGAAATTAGACAGAGTCAACACCTTTGCCCTTTGTCTTCATTAGTGTGGCAGCTATCCAAAGTTAGCTAATGACGAAAGGGATGGAAAGGTGTGCTATATAGAGCCCACAGGAAGCTCATCAATCCTAATTGACGCTTTCCCCCTCCCCAATATGGTTTGAGCCCCAAATCTTCCCCTATATATTTACAGGGTAGGAATTATTCATGGGAAAGGGGTCGAGGAGGGAGGTTTAGGGATAGGCAATTTGGGTAGTAAGAACATCTCACTTCAATAATGGGTGTGGCGATTCCCCTTATAACTTCAAGCTCTATGACATTAGACTCTATTTTCATGGTTAAATCCTTTTTAAAACTATCATACCAAAGGAGAACTGTGATCACCCTTCCTGAGGAACTTGAATTCTTAAGAAATGGAAGTTGTAAATGGTGGATGTGAAGACTACCAATGGGGAATCCTTTTTGCAATACGTCTGCTTGTAGATAGTGGATGTGACAATTGCCAATGGGGAAGCCATTAATCAGATTGTTTTGAGCGGCTTGTGTCATCATTCTAACAAAACGAGCAGCCACTAAGATGAAAAGAAAATGTGAAACTGGACCACCTTGTCGAATGCTCACTGGTGCCAAGATTTTGCCTCTAGGTTTGCCATTAATGATGATAGCAAAGTTTGTAGAAGACATACAGCTCTTGGTCCATCCTCTCCATTTTGTTCCAAACCCCTTGGCCTTTAGAACCTCATCCACAAAAGCCAGAACAAACTAATCAAAGGCTTTTTCCAAATCTAATTAAATGATCAAACCTGCCCTTTCGCCCTTTCAAGGATTTACAAGGATGCCCAATGAGCTTGTTTGCCATGAAGGAAGCATCAATGATTTGTCGACTGGCCACAAAGGCCAATTAACTTTTGGAAAAAGGACATGACAGCACACATTTCAGTTTATCAGAGAGAATCTTTGTGATGATTTCCATCAACAAGATGTAAGACTTATATGTCTATAGTCCTCCCCCACCGATTTGGGATCCAATTCCTTGGGAATGAGGTAAATATAAGTCTCGTTAAGCCTAACATTGATGATAGAGTTATGGAGAAAACAATCGTGGAACACTTTAAGGATGTTGGTCCAGGCTTTTTAGAAGAAATCCACTGTAAAACCATATGGTCCCAAAAGCTTATTGGTGCCAGATTTGCAACTGCCTTCCGATCTCTGCCTTTGTAAAAGGCACTTCTAGTTGCACAGATTTGAGCTTCAATAGGGTCCCACGGTATATTTGATGGCAAGTATCTAACTGGACAGATTGTTGAGTCTTATAACAAAAGTCTCATAGCTCTCTGCTTTGATAAATTTGGTTGGAGGGGAATGGAAAATCTTTGGAGCATAAGAGATGAATGTTGCTTTCATTTGAAATTCTATTTTATTTTTGTTAAATTATAAGTTTAGCCTCAAAACTTTTAAATTTGTATGAAATAGGTCCTGAACTAGTATCCTTCAACTTTCAATTATATATTTGATGCATAAGAGATGAGTGATGCTTTCATTTGAAGTTCTATTTTATTTTGGAGACCCAATTCAGGAAACTTATTAGACACAAAATTAAAAGTTTAACGTTCTATCAACCATACAATTCAGAAACCTACTAGGCACAAAATTGAAGTTTTGGGACCTTGTTTAATATTTTTAAAATTTAGGAATCTATTAGACACCAAATTAAAAGTTAAGGGACCTATAGACTCAAACACGAAGTTCCAAAATGAAGCTTAATTTAGCCTTTTATTTTTCTACCTCCATTTGGTGCCTTAAAACAAAGTTGTGGTATCCCTGAAGAAATCATAATAATTTTGACCAGATTTAAAGAAACGTTGTTAAATTACAAGTTTAGTCTCAAAATTTTGAGGTTGTGCCTATTTGGTCCCTAAATTTTCAAAAGTGTGTAAGAGGTCCTAGAACTTTCAATTTGTATTTATGTTAGGAACCAAGGTAGTATGGGCTATCTTTGTCCCACATTGGTTAGAATAGGATGACCAATGTGGTACTTAAGTGGCTTGGCTCTCCCACCTCAATAGCTAGCTTTTGGGGTGCGTTTCTCCAAAGTGCTAAAGTACCTAACAATGATATAAGAGCCGGTTGTTGATGTTCCAGAGTGGAATCGGCGGATGGTTCTGACTGGGTGTGGTTGAGTGAAGTACCGTCGGAATAGCTGCCAGGACATCGACTTTCCAAGGATGGGGTATTGTTAGGAACCAAGGTAGTATGGGCTAACTTTGTCCTACATTGGGTTAGAATGGGATAACCAATGTAGGACTTAAGTGGCTTGGCACTTCCACCTCAATAGCTAGCTTTTGAGGTGTGGTTTTCCAAGGTGCTTAAGTACCTAACAAATTGTAAGGTTCCTATATTGGGATAATTAGTATGATTAGTAGTAAGGGGTATAATGGTAATTAGATAAGAAGTTAGCTACTCAATATTACTATAAATAGAAGGAATGGGGGAGAAAGGGGTGAAGAATTTCGTGGGATTTCCTAATTTGGGAATTTGGGAGAGTTATCTTATTATTTTCGATAGGTCTAACACTCTCGATAGGCTAGGGGTTATCTTATTATTTTCTATGATATTATAGCATATTTCAATATATTTCCATATTTAATTGTCCTTGAGTTTATTTTGTATTCTTGAGTATTTTCTTGTTAGGAGGTATCCTAACAAATTGGTATTAAAGTTGTTCATCCTGGAATATCAATGTTAGTAATGGATCTTGACCAGAGGAATGAGGTAGTCTTAGAGATACAGAGAGAAATGAGAGCATTTCAACAAAGGAGAATCTGAAAAATGATAGTATTTCAACAAAGGATCAAAGATTCTCTGCAAAGAGATAGAGAAAGATAAGAGAGAAGACTAGCATCATCTATCAAAGCAATGGAGAAAAAGAAAAAAAGGATGGTGACTCGAAGATGGAGGAATCGAAGGAAAATGGTCATGAAGAAGATGGAGAGAAGAAGCGTCACCTGATTGTTAGTGTCCATGACCGGCGACAATGAAGGGTGAGGTAGTCAGAGACAAGAACTTGGTGGAAATGGAAACGCCGATCAGAGAAGGTAGAAGCATCGGAGAGAACAGGACAAACATTACTCTCAAGAAAACGAGATGGAAATTAGAAGAAGAAACGGAGGAAGTAGCACCTATCGGCGAACACATGGTCAAAAAAAGCAAAGAGGAGAGCGGGCGGGAAATCAACGAATAGACGTACCAATGATCAACGGTGGGCGAACAAAAAAATTGTCGTTGCTCAAAGATGCGGAGGATGGTTGGCCAATATGGAGAGAGAAGACGCCAATGATTCGTTAGATGGGATAGCAAAAAAGTCGGAGGTCGGAGATGCTGAAGAAACCACAAGGAGAAGCAGAGTTGCGAATGACGAATCGGAAAAGACGACATGGACGGGTCCGAACAACGATAGGCATCCAAGACGTTGGATTCGAAAGCAAAGAAGATGTCGGGTGGGGCCAACAACAAAAGGGAAGGTGGCCGACGATGAGTGCAACCTTGTTGTTAATGGCAAAAGGAGTCGTGATGAAAGGAGAGGAAAGCGAGTAATTGTGTGACGAATGGGGACCACTAACGTGTCAAAAGCTAATGGAAAAGGTAAGTATAAGCACCCCTAGTGTTATAGGCTTAATTCGTTTAATGGGCTGGGTGAATTTGAAGCTTGGAGGCCCATCCGGGACGCTGGAAAAGAAAACTAGCACTGGTGTAAAGTGGAGGAAAATGAAAAGTCTAACCCTAGTGCCATCTACGTGTTAGTTTGTGTGGGAAAGGAATGGGACCCTCGACTTGTCATTCAAGGGCCGAACAAGCGAGGCTCTAATGGGCCAAAATTAAATAGGAAGGTTAAGATCCACTTGCTGCTAGAGGTAGAAAAATGTGGACTGCCCAATGGACTTCTTAAAGGCCTCTAGGTGGGGGTTATATATGGACTTCTTAAACATGGGCCTTTGGGTGGGTGTTATAGTGATTTAAAGCTAGAACCCGATCCGCCATGGCAATATCGTACCCACAAGGAAAAATCAAACCTAATCACACAATACGATGCTCTTCACCCACATTGCCAGTCACATCCAGCAAACAAGCTCACATCACCAACTGTTGTTACTAGGCAAACACACGAAACAAAACAGAAGGAAAGAGAAGTCAATGAGCTGGAATGATGGAGTAGTGAATGCAAGGGGCAGCGATGGGAATTCCACGAAGAGAAAAAAGAAAATCTCGTAGAAGGGCATGGGTACCGACGAAGAAAAAAATGGCAGATGGACGACTTTCCGACTATGAGGGGTGATGAGGGATTGTTGTTTGTGAACTTTGGCCACGTATTTTTTGGGGTGAGCATGTCGATTTGTTATTCCATTTTAGTAATGGACTTTAGGCAGACTGTAGAAGTAAAGGCCATGCTGCCGTGTGGTGGAGAGGAATGGCAAAAGGAGCGAAGCTTCGGCGTTGGGCTGCAGATTCTAGCAAAAGGCACAACGACATTGAAGATTAAAAAAAAATTAGATGATCGGCAGCATGGGAGAGGATGGATGAAAGAAACCATTGCTGTGAAAAGGTGGGGCACCAAAGAGGATAAAATCATGTGAAGTGTCAAGGTGGTGGGACCAGCTGTTGGAAAAAGTTGTAGAAGTATATTGGGCTAGTTTATTGGCTAAATCCAAGTGAAACTACTAAAGCCCAGTTGCTGCCCAAGGATGAAAAGAAGACATCTTCTTTCAAGAAGGTTGGTGGTTTGAATCTAATGTTCTTATTTCAATAAAAAAAAAAAAAAAAGTGTCTTTTTGTTGTTCACACCTTGAGGACAAGGTGTCTTCAAAGGGCAGGGTATTGTAAGGTTCCTATATTGGGATAATTAGTATGATTAGTAGTAAGGGGTATAAGGGTAATTAGATAGGAAGTAAGTTACTCAATATTGCTATAAATAGAAGGAGAGGAATTGGAGAAAGGTCTGAAAAATTTTGTGGGATTTTCTAATTTGAGAATTTGGGAGAGTCTAGCCCTCTCGAAAGGCTAGGGGTTATCTTGTTATTTTCTATGATATTATAGCATATTTCAATATATTTCCATATTTCATTGTCCTTGAGTTTATTCTGTGTTCTTGAGTATTTTCTTGTTAGGAGATATCTAACAGTTTAATAGGTCCTTAAACTTTTAATTGTGTCTAATAAGTCTCTAAAAAGTTCACGGACTAAATAGACACAAATTTCAAAGACTAAACTTGTAATTTAACCAAGAAAGTAAAAGTACTATCAACTTACCTCTTTTAATGAGTTAATAAAGCTCCACTTTATACTATCTTCACCCTCACAAGGAATTAGCAACTGTCTTGGATAACCTCTAAAATGTACCTGTTAAAAACAGTGAGATGATTTTCACGTCACATTTGTCACAAAATATGAGAAAGTGAAGGCAGTACCTAATTTAAATAGTCTTAGCTTTAGCTAAGATACCCCTGTAACCAAATTCATTTTAGAGAATGGATATTGCATTTGCACTCCTAGGTAGGTAAAAACGCTTAAAAAGGCATTTGGTTCCAGGGGACAAGAACAGGAACAGGAACGGGAACGGGAACGTGAAAGTCTAGATTTAGGAACTATGGGATTTGGAAACCGGCATTTGACTTGTATGGAAATGAGACTCAGAAGCATAAAAATGTGAAAATGATGTTTGATTTGTACCATGAAGTATCTGTCTTTAAGGTAGAGAGCGCCAGCCACTTGGCTAAGAAAGCTAAGTTCTTAATCATTACTGAAGTGCAATTAACCATGAAAATGGTTCAATTAACCCATTTTTCAAAGGTAGAAAACATTGAAACAAATTACAGTAGTCTAGTTGCAGTCTGAATATATTGACGTACTTATTTTGGATGCTGAGCAAAAATCACCTTCTACTTTTCTCTTCTCATACATTCATACTCTAAGGACGGGAACTAAAAAGTATGCTGGATTCCATGAAACTTTATTGAAATGTTTAACTTTGGATGAGTTTGGATTGAGTTACAATCCTGAAAGAAGAGATTTAAACAGAAACCTTGAAATAGCAGAAACTCCATTCCTACAAAAAGTTCAACCAATCCTAAATTCATCATTAACACACCTAGGATTCTCACACTCTGGAATGCAACTGCAATCACATAATACACAATCAAGACCCAGATCCACATATATATTAATCCTCATGTGCAACCAAGGCAAGGTTGTAACTTTTTCACTTGATGAAATTTCGGGAAAAATTCAATTTATACCCTTAAACTTTGGGATATCAATTAAAACCTAAAATTTTTCCAAGTGGACCAATTTAGGCCCTTCATTAGGATTCCAATTTAGAACTATACATACATAATTCTCACGTGTATGTGTATAAGATTTCTTTAAATGCATGGATTAACAAATATTAGGGGGAAATTTTTAAAATCAAATAAATAGTAGCGATTTTAGTTAATGTGAGCAGTTTTTTCATATTCTTTTTCCTTAATTTTTTATGTCTAGTTAGTAAGAACTACATGACAAATTTTTCTAGGATATTTTAAATAGAATCGAAGTGAAAAAGTTATAAATCACTAACAGAGGGTCTAAATTGATTTATTTTGAAAGTTTAAAATTTAAATTGATACAATTATTAGTTTGGAGTAGGAGTATGAATGGACTTTTTTCCTAAATTTTTCTTCATCCCAAATTCAAGGGAAAATGGAACACAGATACAACTAGAAAAGCACAGCTGAACTATAAAGATGAAGAGAAGAACTTGTACCGTTAGGTTCCATGGTCTTTCTGGTTCTGCACATAGAAGATCAAAGAGTACACCCGTCGGTATATTCCTGAGAAGCATGCACCAGATTCCAGATGAGATACACAAACTTTTGCCGGGATTGTTCATTCTGAATAAATTACTAAAACTATAATCTTCTAAAATTGGAAGTCCTAACGTACTAAACGACTATGGAAATATTGTTGTCAAACTAAATTGACAACTAAGTCACAGAATTAGAAAAGAATCCAATTGGGCAACCTCAATTTGTTATAATCTATTACCCTCTTGAACACTTTTGTTCTTCCAGTTAAACTCCTAAATTATAGATCATTTGAAACAAATATTTACAAAAGCATCTTATAAGTTATAACTTCTAAGAACAATAAATATAATATTTAAGACAGCCAAAAGATCTTAAGAATTACTACCTTCTTTTTTTTTCCTTGTTTCCCCCTCAAATAGAACAGATCTGACTTGAGATAAATAAATAAATAAATAATTTTTCAAGAAGAGGAATTATTCAGAGATTTCGTGAAATGGTTCATGCATGCTTGTTGCCTGAGGGATTTCACTTGGAAAAGAAAATGTTCCATTTGGGAGCTTATTTATTTTGGTGCCTCTAATTGGAGTGATGTTTATAGAGCTCGTTGTAATGACTCTTCCCCTTTTTTTTATGTCAATTAAAGAGTGTTAGTCTATTGGCACTGCTCTATGCTCTCAAGAAAAAAAAAATGCTCACTGTCGAGGAAATCAGTGAAGCTAAATTTGGGACTTCTCCTAGGGGTTAGTGAGAATGACACCACAAAGCACTCCAAATGCCCTTGAAGGAAATTTGAAAAACCCAAAAGCTAATATCTTACTGAGTTAACCATTCTCTTGACAATGGTCTTAGACCATTTTGTAGGACACCTGATATGATCACAATCTTGACCAAGTCTCAGAAGATCCAAGATCGGAAGTAGCTGACCAAAAGTTGAAAGCCACCTAATAATCCCAATATGACATTGCATAAGAAGCTCACGTAAGCCCATGGGAGAACTCTAAGGAGGAACCTCGATACCTCACACCATGATGTAATAAAAATAGGGGTTGATTGGGTAATTAGGCACTATTCTAGGTTAATTCCCTTTTTACCCCCACTTGTAATAAAACTCTATAAATAGGAACCTTCCCCTCTTGTATGAAACACATTTTATCATTCTAATAAAAGATCCAAAATCTTGATTCTTGGAGGATTACTCCTTGAGGTTACTTAGGCTACATCAATTTGGTATCATAGCAATCGCCTGGGCCAATGTTGATAGCCGCCGGTGGAAATCCGGAAAACTCTTGGTGACGCTGATCACAAGAGGGAGCTTTGGGTGTTGTGCTTGTTGCCAAACAACAAATATCTAATTAGGGGGAACCCTTGAAATTCCAAGAAGGAAAGAAAAGACCAAAGATTTGTCAAGATTTTGGAAGAATAGACTATTGCCGATCAAAGAAGATGTCCAAGAAGAAATACAGCAATTGGTATAGACAAGAAAATCAAATTTACTTCCAAAAACAGTGTTGGAATTCTGACTCAAGTGATTCCGAAGAAGAATTTCAACATACTAATTTTGCTGATGCTCGATTTCTCAAAGAACCTATCATTATCCACATTGGAAATTCGATTCTAGTGACTCCGGTGATGTTTCTAAGGAAGTGTGGGATGGCATAAGAAGGTGACCATATCGAAAAAGGGCCCAACGATCCAATCAAACCCATTTTTCAAGAAATCAACGTAAACATTGGGAGTTAGATGAATTAAAGAATCATCGAGGATCATCAAGAATGGATTTTTATAGCTCAAGAAGAATGTTCAAGACTCAAATTACTCTTTTGGTTATGAAGCACGATCAAGAAAGGTTGATTCAAGAGAATCAATGGATGAGTCCTATATCCACTATGAGATTAAAACAGATTCAGGAATCCAACAAAATGACTACTTTGATCTTGTAGCATTGAAGGAAATGAAGAAAACAACAAAAGAAATCTGACATTCATTGAGGAAAATGACTCAACTTATTGATCAACTATCAATTCATTTGCAAGAGTTCAAGAACGAATTGACTTCATATACCGAAGAAAAACAAAGGAATCACAAGTAGAAAATTTTCAAATAGAAAATCTTGAAGATAACATTGAAGAAAACAAGAATTTGAAGATGTTGATATGGAAATAGTTTCGAGTGAAGAAGAAAAATCCAATGAAGAAGATGGAAAAAAAGTATCGAACACCGAACAAGAATCGAACAAGAACAATGACACACAGATTGCGGTGGAAATGGATGACCAAACTGTCGAAGAACTTGAAACAAATGATAAAGAAGACGTGATTCTTGAACGATTGTCTTTGGAAGGTGGTTTTTTAGTGATTGGTCCTTTAAATACGGTTTTGAATGAGCTTGAAGAAGGATCTTTTTTGGGTTTATGAGGATGTCAAAGTTCATTTTTTGGTGGCAATATTGGATTTTTTGTCTCAAATGTATGCCTTTGATCATAATATATTAAAATATAGGAGATTGGTTTGATCATATTCCATTGAACAAGTTTATTTCATCCCTTCTTTGCTTCATAATATTTTTCTTTTTAAAACAAGAGAGTTTTCTTTTTGGAGGGGTAGAATGATGTAAGAAGAATAGTGGTTGATTTGGTAATTAGGCAATATTCTAGATTAATTCCCTTTTTACCCCCACTTATAATAAAAATCTATAAATAGGAACCTTCACCTCTTGTATGAAACACATTTTATCATTCTAATAAAAGATCCAAAATCTTGATTATTGGAGGAGGATTACTCCTTGAGGCTAATTAGACTACATCACATCACTTAGCCATCAGTCCATCCGCACACCCACACATTGATGCCCAATAACATATCTGCATGGCCCATTGCACACACTGCTCCTTGTGCAAGCCCACCCATGCATGCCTAGTCTCTAGCCCATAAGCATTTTCCTCACGTAGCCCATCAACGTGCATCCATGAAGGAAGCCCACACACACACGCCAATTAGCACAAGCCTACATGCACTCACAACCATACGCCATGCATCTATGATCACCTAGGCGCACGCCCACCCGCTGCTTGTATCAAGCATCACCCCTACATCTATGTGTCTTGCCTCGTAGGGTTGTCACCAACCTTGCCTCCTTCTAGAAGGATTTTGCTTCTTTCAAATTTTGCTATTTTAATGCCATATATTATTATTAGGAGTGAATGCTAGACGAATCAATTTTCAATTATCTTGAAATTCCTAATTTTAAAACAAGTTTCTAATTATCCCCTAATTATTTAGGGATTTCCAAGACCTAGGGTTTTTAGATTCTCTTTATTTCCCACCATTGGCTGTGTAAACCCAAGGAGTGTTATATTCTTCTCAAACTTTAATGATGAATGATTTGATTACTTTTCTTGATGTTCCAGAGTCAATTCCCCTTACAAGCCTTGTGTCTAGATTGCACATCTGGAAATATTCAAGTTTAGTTACCAAACTTGGGAGTGTTTCAACTTTCAACCCAGAGATAAGAATGAATTCTCTAATCTCTTGGTCATAGACCATAAAGTGATCCGTTTCTGACCTTTTCCTTAAGTTGTGGAGGTGCACATAACCAAAGGATTGCAAAGGATAGCCCACACCAAAGTTCTCATTGTTGGTGTATCAAGACTCTTGGAGAGGTAATACTTCCCTTGCTTCCTCTACCTACAACTTCATTGCCCTTATGTTGATTCCAATACGATAGTTGCCCAAATTTGGTCAATAAACTTTTGATTTGGAATTTGTTCACAAGAAAGTCCAATGACAAAGACTTCGCAGATTGACTCTCTCCCTTGTAATTATTAAAGGATGTTCCTCCTCATTTCTCCAGATTAATGATCTTGGACTTTTGATCTTTCAGAATATTATGCAAGTCTCTTCCCAAAGACCTAAACTGATATAGGAACTTATTCAATTCTGATTTTTGCAAGGCAATTTGGATATTTTCATTTGGGAAATCTCTATAGTCCAAACAACACCAACACCCATGACAAAATTCAGAAGCAGAATCTGCATCCAGCTCTCTCCCCTAACTGGTTTGTTCTTTGCAAGAGGAGCTCAAAACAACAAAATCACATTTTTGTTCATTGCCAGTTTGTCTCCACCATGTGGAATCCTACTACAACCTATTTTTGCTAGGCCCATCCACGTGATAAAGACATTATTTCCAATCTTCACTCCCTCTTTTTTAGTTCAACAAACGTGGGGGTGGGGGAATTCAACCCTCCGACCTCTTGATCAAGGGCATATAACTTAACCGGTTCAACTCTGCTCATGTTAATCTTCACTCCCTCTTGCAAAACCACCACTCCAAGGAAAAGGCTAATCTTGTATGGATTAGTTTAATCACAAGTTTCTTATGGAATCTTTGGTTAAAAAGGAATCATTGTGCGTTTCTAGTGTTTGGAGAAAACTTCCCCCTTTCTTGGGGATTGCATCCTTAGACAGCATTCAAGGTGTAGACTTAACAAAGCCTTTTGTAATCATTCTTTAACAGATATATATCCTAACAGGCCTTTTTGTAACTCCCATTAGCATTGGTTAAGGCTCTCCTTTCCTCTCATTTATTTTACTTCACCTACGATATTTGTTTCCCTTTTATCATGAGTGTCTAGCATCTTCTTCCCTTCTAAATGATGAGTCCATAATCATACTCGACTAGGTTGAGATGAATATCAGTCTTATTTTCTTTTTTCCAGTTTCTATATTAACTGAAGTCCTTCCAACTAAAAAATAATACATAACAATAATTTTAATTTAACATATTTCAATTTTCAGCTTCTTCTCCAGAGTGTACCTCGTGAGATGGTGCACAGTGTAACTTGCGAGACATACGCAATGAGAGATAGAAAGAGTTGGATCAAAAGCGAAAAAGTAGCAAAAATAATTAGTTGACGGAGAAGAGCAGTGTATAGTAAGTACTTGCAAAAACAGAGAACAGTACGAGGTTCAACCTCGAAATATGATTGGTAGATTGTTAAAGAAAATTCAAAGAAACTTTTAACAAAGATTAAATTTAAAAGAGAAAAGAAGATCGTACCATTTAAGGGGCAAACCCTTGTACTCAAACCAGATGGTGTCAACTCCAGGAGGAAGCGTAGTACTGAAGTAAGGTTTAATCTGAGAAGCCAACAGAGGCAGGTAGCCAATCCGAGGAGCTAAGACCTATAGTAGGTCACAATACAAAAATCCCCCATTGAAAGCAATTCAATTAGATTAAGTTCAATCGAAGTTCTACTTGAGCGTACAGTAGACATATAAAAATCATCCCTTGTTCAAACACCAAATTGAAAACACAAGAAACAGAAAATTCAAATAACCCTTGTAACCAAAGTCAAATTTCTCAGAGGAAAAGAGATAAATAAACAGAATGAACCCATGATGTTCATCCGTTGATCAAACTGAGAGGCTCAAATTAGATAGATAGAAAAGGGAAAGTGAAGCGAAGGGAGAAAACAGAGAATTACCATTGCAGGCGGTGGAGGAGGGACGGTGGTGACTTCAGATTCATGGAGATGAATCTGTAATGGAATTGCACCTTCCCAGATGTACTTCCGTGCTTCCATGCCCCCACTCCCGCTATTTCTCTTCTTCTTCTCTCACTCTGTTCTGCTCCTCATTCGTCAATAACGTTTTTTTTTTTCTTTTTCTTTTTTCCGCTTCGATTTTGTTTCTTTTTCATTTTTTAAAACATTTATTTCTTTTTTTAGTACATGGGATTCGAACCTTTCACTTTTAAGATGAAAGGTTATGCTAATCACTAAATTAAGTTCAGTTTGGCATTGCTAATTCACTTTCTTGCTATTTTTTCAATTTTGTATGCCTCAAATTGCGCCTGCAAATTACCTAATCCACACTTTGTACAATTAATCAAATTCAATTAAACAAGTATTTCTTAGATAAATAAGCATATACAATTCTAATATCTCTTCACACATTGCCATAAGAGTGAAACGAAATCTTATATGTATGTTTTTCTCCTATATTATTTATACTGTTTTTAAGACAACGGTATATTATCCAACTCTTTCAATATTAGACCATGTTTACATTGGAAAAGTTAATTCATCAATTGTAATGTAAAGAGTGGGCCACAATTAATTATTTTTGTTGTTGTTTACCTGCATTTCATAACCGTAATGAGTTGTAGAGCTTGTCTTGAAATTTGTAATCAAATCTTGGAATCTAACTGAGGAATGAAAAGCATTCAATCAGATTGTGGTTAAAAATTACGTGGGATCCACTACCTTTATCGTTACCACTATCACAGACATTGTTACTAAATAATATGAAAATTATAAATCTGTCACATTTGTTGTTACCTTTACTTTTATTGTTATCGGTAGGATCAATCAGTAACGGTAATGGTAATGATAATAGTAAAATGTGACAGATTCATAATTCTAGGTAAACACAATTAAAAAGAAAAAAAAAAAAACCAATTATGTTTGCTTTTCAAGCCTATTACGATCATTCATCAATGAAATCTCATTCTGATTACACCAATTTTCATTACGATTTGTTAAACGTAGGCTTAGTCTCAATGCGGTATGCTAACTTATCCGATTAGTTTATATTAACAATAAATAATAAAAGGTTTAAGTACTACTTTCGTCCCTATACTTTCAAAATGTTCGTTTTAGTCCTTATACTTTCAACTTTTGTTTATTTTGGTCCATGTACTTTCAAGATGTTCACTTTGGTCCTTGTACTTTAAGAAAGTGACCATTTTGGTCCCTTCGTTTTCATTTTTACTTCATGTTTAAGGGATCAAAATGGTAACTTTTTTGAAGTTCAAGGACAAAAATGAACAAAAGTTGAAAGTAGAAGGACAAAAATAAACACTTTGAAATTACAGGGACCAAAATGAATCAAAGTTAAAAGTATGGGGACCAAAGTGAACATTTTAGAGTATAAGGACCAAAATGAACCAAAGCCAAAAGCACATGGGCCAAAATAGTATTTAAACCATAATAAAATCAACAAAAGTAAAAGGATTTTTGGCTCACCAACATGAGTTAGGATGAGTTGGTAAAAATTACCAACTCAATGTTTAGCCCACTAACTTCGAATGTTGGTGGAGTTGAGTTGGTTATTTTTACTAACTCACCCAAATTCTCCCTCCCTCGAGTGTTTTGAATGGCTACCATCTCTAATGACCACATTCCAATGGCAACTCCAATGACCAAACTTCAGGCTTTGGCAACCACCTTTTACAACAACTTCGACGAAGACAATCTTCGATTATCAACTCTGGGGACAAGCACCTCTGACGATCAACACCGACATGCACCTTAGGCAACCAACTCCAGCGAAGATCATCTTTAATGATCAACTTTGACAACGACTTTAGCACCCAACTTCTATGATCACCTTGAGCAACCAAGTCGAACCATCAACTTGGTCGTTCATCTCCAACGACCAACTCGGTTAATCATGTACTAAAAGAAAAAAAACTTAACTAACGAAAGTGTTTTTAAATACAAAATTGAAATGGTTAGCTTATAACATTTAATAGTCTTCTTTTATAAACCTACTTGTCACATACATCCATAAGACCCACTACTTCTTAATAGTCTCACCATAGTCTAATAAGAAGAAGTATCGCATCAAATTGGCTCATTGTTGGCTATGTTTATATATATATATATATATATATATATATACATATTCATGAACATGTAAATATACCCTTATTGGCAACCTTATTTTTTCCCATGTTCAACTCATACGTTCCACAAACGTTAAAGTATGTTGTAGGATTGTTGATTATATAAATATAACATATTGTCTACATTAAGTACAATAGTTACATGTGGAAAATTGTAAAATATATTTTTATTTATCGAGTTCACATCTCAAATGAGTGTTAGAATTTGGGAAAGTATGTGCAATTGTATGGTGGAACAAAAAGTCAAAGCAACACAAATAACTCATAAAAAATGCATATTTTTTAGGTAACAAAAAATTGTACTAGATATCCATAACTCAACACAATTCAACTTTGCACTCCAAACACAAATTTTCTAAATCAATTCAACTCAATTTTGCACCCCAATCACTGATAATTACTACCAACACATATAATATTACCCACAAACAACTATTACCAACTCAACTCAACCCTATGCGCCAAACACACCCTAAATGATTACAAAGTGTTTAGCAAAGTAAAGAGGGCACAAGTGGAGCTTTTATTCCTCCCCTAGGGTATTCACATATTTGAATCTCAATGAAAGAATTATCTTATATTGAAAAATAAAGAACATAACGAAAATAAAAAATACAAAGATTGTTCTCAAAAGAATGAAACTCAAGCTAAAAGTTAATAACATAAAAGTCAGACTAAATGATAAGAAAAACTACAAAGAAAGTGTAGTAAATGAGAACGGTGCCAACTCTCTAAAGTTCTCCTTTATCTAACCGAATGAATTAAGCCCTTACACTTGTTCTTTCGATATAAGTGTTCAAATAAAATGATGCAATAGTAGACAGGATCAAGCAACAATGTTTCTCCAAGGTTCTTAAACAAAGGATGTGTGAGTAGTGATTTTCGAGAGTGTCTCTAAAGAAATGAAGCTTGATGATATAAAATGATATAGAAGTGTTTGTCCCCTTTTATAGACCTTATAATACTAGGTTTTCATCCAAAGTAGTAAATAAATCCTTACTTATTAGCTTGAGCAAGAATAATGGAGATTTGATTTGATTTGGTCAAATATTGTGCAAAGCTTAGAGATAAACACATAGTTTCTGTAGGGTCAAATGTAGCTGCAACCTGGCTCAATTTCTATACTTCCTACCTTCATTGGATTCTGTCATCTAATAGAATTGCAATTGGAATGTGAGCGTAACTTTGACAATTTTCTGCAAGCAACACGATAACTGTGATGCCCCGCGCTGAAATAAGGCTAATTTTAGTGTGAATCGTGCCAATACATTTTTTTTCAACCAATTAATTATTTATTGTAGTTCAATATTATTACGGCCATGGGTTATTGCTATCAAATAAATCCGTATTGAGTTATTATTATTTTTTTTTTAAAAAATTATACTAAATTAAATAGGAATAAAAAACCCTAAATCTTTTCTTTCTTTCTCTCTCTCCTCCTCTCCATGCATGCTGCCCCCTCCCTCGAGCTGGCGAACCGCGCCTGGCGGCTTCCGGCACTCGACCTGACCGACGGCGACACCTGCAGCAGCACCTACCCGGCGGCGTCCCCGGCTGTTCGGCGTGCACGACCCGTGACTCAGAGGCTTCGCGCGATTTGAGAGGATTTCAGCGGCTCTCGGCGACCTGCAGCGGCACACCCGGCCCCCGAGTCCCG
Organism: Citrullus colocynthis; assembly: GCA_031780015.1. Classification (NCBI taxonomy): domain Eukaryota; kingdom Viridiplantae; phylum Streptophyta; class Magnoliopsida; order Cucurbitales; family Cucurbitaceae; genus Citrullus; species Citrullus colocynthis. The sequence goes on from QLSR01000339.1 coordinate 1,028,328, forward strand.
TTTCCCCGGCGTGTTGTAGTAGCAACAGCAAGCTCTCAAGCGATTTGGGCAGATTTCAGCGGCGTTTCTCGTACACAGTAAGTTTCGGCACTTACCCAATCGGTTTCCACATTAGATTTTTTGCACCCATTGTTTACTAACCCCAGATTTGTAGGATTCGATGCGTTCAGACACCAATCCACAAGGTTTTGGGTCGTTTGATTAAGTTTTAGTAGATAAGAACGCTCGAAATTTCTTTTCGAACTGCATTAAGGTTGCTGAAACAAGCCTTTAATGCTGAAAAATATTTAATTGTAGATTTGACATAGATTCGGAGCTATTCTAACAAGATGCAACAAGGGAACCAACCTATTTCGAGTAAGTATTAGGCATTATAACATTGTTAGATCTGTTTGATACCGTTTTAGATGCTAGAATGTAGCAAATAACTTATGGTTATTCTTTAATTGTTGTTTTGTTTTGATTTGAAGCGTTCAGATCAAGATTTAAGGTTGCTTTGGGAACTTTTGGATTAGTTAGAAGCACCCTAGAACGCTTAGGTAGGTAGAACTCTACCGGTTGGGTTTGTTCTGCTTGTGTGTGAGCATGTTGCCTAATTTATTTTTACTATCATATTAGTATGATTGGATGTGAATTTGGGAATTGTCATCCATGTATGCTTAATATGTGATTTTGCGAATTATGTTTGAGCATGCGGTCTTATGTGCAATATGTGGTTGTTGTAACATAAGCTAGTAAGCGGGATTCTTAAAGTATGTTAGGACAAACATCAAGGCCTTGGGTACAAATGGTCAAGGATTGGTGTGATGGATTCTAGGACAAGCATCGGGACCTTGGGTACAAATGGTCAAGGGTCGGTGTGACGAGTTTTAGGATGAGCATTGAGACCTTGGGTACAAATTGTCAAGGGTCGATGTAGAGCTCAGGGCCTTGGGTATAAATGGTCAAGGACCGTGCAATAGCAGTTGGGTTAAGAATTTTGTTAGCCTTGCGCATGATGATATGCTATTGAATTCTAGCATGATGAACTTTACCTTAAGATCGTTGTGTGTCTTTTTGCTTTATGTATATGTTGCATGGTGACCCTTCAGGTGGGCTACTTACCAGTATAAGTGTATACTGACCTCCCCCCCCCCCCCCCCCCCCCCCCCCCCCCCCCCCCCNTCTTCCAAATCTTCATGTTCAAAGGTTAAAAAAAGATTTTTTTTTTTTTTTAAAAAAAAAAATAATAATAATAATTAATCACCCCATGTAAACCAAAGCAAAATGAGGGAAGAACCCTTTCAATACCAAATCTCCCTCTTTCTTGCATTGAATGTACATATATAATAAAGACTTTTACCCCCCCCCCCCCCCCCCCCCCCCCCAAATTAGAAATTGCAGGTAATGATGAGCTGCATGACCTTGGTGATGCTGAGGAGGGAGCTTGAGAAAGACCAAAGAAAAACATTTAGATTGCTATTATTGTCCTTTCCTTTGTTAGGAATTTATGCATTTTGAGATGCTCATCAATTGAAACTTGCTTTATTTATGTATTTTGGTGATAGGACTTAGTTCTCTTGAGTTAGAATTAAGCTTAAATTATCATAGAGTTGCATTTCATCACAATGGAATTGGGTTGTTAATTTAAGAGGTTGTATTACGAATAATTTTGCTTCGAAACTTGATTCATTATAGTAAGTTGAACAATTCTATTGGGAAGTAGTTGAGATAAATGTTATTGGGAGTGTTTTCTTCAAACAGGTTACAAGAAAATTTTGGGTTTGTTATGGTAGCGCCGATATGTTGTTGAAATTTTTTTTCTGGAACATAAGAGCTAACAACATTAGTGATGAATTGAATGTAGTAATGGCCCAGGTTAGTTTAGAAAATTTGGGTCATCACAAGAATAACTCAAAATTTGATTCTTTTTATACCTAATTTGCTTCATTTCATAAATCAAGGCTATGAATATATGTTTTTTTTTTTTAACTTAAAAGCACTTGATATGCAATCAAGTATGGCTTTAAGCATGTGCTTTCCAAACCATATACTTAGTTTTTAATGCTAAATAACTCACTTAAGGGAAAGTTATCAATCAACAAAAAGTTCAAAGTAGCAAATTTTGCCTCAAGGTTTGAGCAAGGAGCTCAACTTCTTGAACATTATGTTTTGGTGGGGAAAGCAACAAGGCATAACTTTATAAAAGCATAATATAATACCAAGGCGATCTTAGATTATATCCATTGAGAATTGTGGAGGTCATCTCCAACACTGGTTCTCAATAGGTGGATCAAGGTATTTTCTTTCCCTAGCCAATAGATTATTACTCAAGGAAAAGCTTGATTTTCTTTATTAACTCTAAGGATCAAAACTTAAAAAATTCAAGGAGTAAAATTTGTTGATAGAAAAACGTACTTCGATAAAGATTAAGTCTTTTAGAACTAGAAATGGTTTGGAATGCTACGGTGAAAAGTTCAAGTAGTTTTATAGACAAAATGAAATAGCCAAAGGTTAAACCACACCATCATGGAAATGGTAAGATGCTTACTCTCTGATGCTCTATTACATGAGAGATTTTTGGCAGAAGCTGCCTCATATGTTGTTTATACATTGAATAATACTCCACACATCTCAATTGAATTTCTAATATCATAAGAAAAATGGGCAAAACACCCACCGAAAATTGACAATAGAGTATTCGGATGTGACAGCTACGTCCCTCAAAGCCAAGGAAAATGTGTAAAAGGTTATGGGTTATGACATCCTACAAAAAGAAAATGTGTTAATAGCAGGGATGCGACTTTCAAAGAAGAAGTAATGTTCATGATGAAAGAAGTTTGAACTCCTGGTGCTAGACCTCATAATACAAGAATTAAGGTGAAGTATACCTCTACAGATGGAAATTTAAATGCATCTCAAATTAGAAATGTTCTTTTGAATCTTGTGCAAAAGGGAAAACATCATAAACAAGAAAATCTACACAATTTGTGACTTGACAAGAGATAGACAAAAAAGAACGATTGTACCACCCATGATGCATGTTGAAATTGATTACATAAACATGAAATTGAATGCTTCAGACTTTCAAATGAACAAGAGCCTAACACACTTGAAGAGACTATAAATTGAATTGGTCAAATGTACCTAAGTGTATAAAAATAATAGTGAAGACATAAGTTCTCTTGAGCTTAATGAAACCCGGACCTTGATCAAGCCTTTACTTAAGGGTTTAAACCCACAACCTGTAAATGGGTATACAAGTTCAAAGAAAGAATTCTAGGAAGCCAACAACCTACGTATAAGGCTAGTGACAAATTTTTTTACTGTGTGGATAGTCTTTGTGCTGTATGATTAATTCCTTTTTAACAATTAGAAATGCACAAGTTATATCGCCTGTTGCATTAACTTAAGTGTAAATTTCCGAAGTTGATTCCTTAGGGACATAGCATGAATAAAAAATTCTAAACGGTTCAAAAAGCTTGTTTCAATGTTGTGTGAAAGTAGTTTACAAATAACTGTTTGTTTGTGCATTAGATAGCTTGGTAGACGGTAAAGATAAACTTAAGTAAAAATTGTAGAGTGAGAAAATCTTTGAAAAATAGTTGTAAATATTTCAGGTAACAAATGTGCATACTTGACTATTAGACTCTCTATGCTTTCACAACTACAACGCTAATGAGAATGTTCTCAAATCACATTGTGTTCTTTAAGCGAGAAAACATACTACACCCATCTTCTAATGTGGTGTAGAACATCAAGTTAGTTGGAGGTCATTTGTGCTAGCTCAATGCATTTACTCCCATTTCTCAATGGATTTTAAACACTTTTCTTATTCCTAATAAAAACCAGAATATTACTCACCTCAGTTGCTTTAAACATTTCCACACACTTACTTTATCCAAAGGTTCATGTGCTGCTATTTAATCTTGATTGGCCAGATGAAGACAAACAATTTAAGTAAAGCACTTTTAAAGGAAAAAGATGCCCATAGGATTTCAAGAAACATTCAATTGTTATTAGTAAACTGCTACAACATAAGGATTCTAGTCAAGCCTTGCACTAGAAAATTAGTTACATATGGTCATGATAAGCTATAAATTACAAAATAAGAAATTTTGAATATGATTTCAATGCAATTTAATATATATAGCCAGTTTAGCCAAGGTGTTGTAGTCTTGAGTTTCAAAAGAAGGTTCTTCCAAAGATCTCCAGGTGGCTTTAGACGAAAACTTCCTTCTTCTATACGTAATTTTCCTTTTTGTTCTCTCTCATCCTCTCAATTCTAGAAAGCCATGGTCCTTTTCATAGAGAAATAGTAGGGCCCACATGAAAACCAATCATATTTTTGCGAAGTCCTCGATGTTGCAAACTATCTCAAGCATATGTGATAGGTGACTTCCCATACTTATGTTGCAGTCAGTGCTTAGGTGGCCACTTATACCTCTGATTAGACATTGCTTTAGGATAATGTTGGTTCAAAGTATGAGGATTTCTTGTCATGCTACAACATTTATATGATTTGACAAATTCACGCACTTTTGCCAAATTCAGATGATTTAACGTGCTTAGGTGATCAAGTGGCATCTCAGGGTATGGAGAACCAATTGTTGGTTCAAAGAACAAAGACATCCTACCATGTTGTTGATCATAACTACTGTAACTGTTGGGTTTATGTTCTAAACTCGTGGTTTCTACTTTGTAAACAAATATTATTTAATAAAATAAATTGTTAAAATTTGACAATTAGTGTTGCATAACTCAATCCAATAAACTAAGATCCAAGGTTATTTTAACTTGAACTAGTATTTGGTTGACATATAAGTGATTCATGTTCAAGTAATAACTTATATGGTCTATAGTACATGGATAAGGTTTGGTGTCTTATCTTGGTAACACTATGGATACGACCCACTTTGTAATCATTACAAACAATGTGATCCAAATCGTTTATGTAGAGACATGTGAGTGGGGGTATCCTATATGAAGAGTTTGTATAAGGCCGAACCGCAAAATAATTGATCTCTTTCTGTAATATTGTTGGCTGAAGAGATTAATATTTCATAGGATGACCATATGTAACTCTATCTCAATCCTGAGTGAGTTATGAACTCCTGTGAGGGCTTGTCATTTGATCTGTATGAATGAGAGTGGCCCGTGTCATTGAGTTAATAAGCTTACCATTTTGGGGATAAGACTAAGTGGGAAATTGGGAATATAGCTATACAAGATGAACTTCACTCATTCCCCACTTTAGGGAAAGTAAATGAGTTGTTCTTTTAAGTGTTGACTCCAAAGTTTTGAAAGTAGATAAGTAGGACCATAAACAAATTGTTCATTAGAGAATCAGTGAGACTTAAGGGATAATAGGTAATTATAGGGCTAGAACGATAATTTGACCTATCTGTAATTATGAATGACTCTTAAAGTATTGACTTACTTATAATGGTTATATCCATGGATACAAAACTTTTTACAGTACACAAGAGTGCAACTATAGATCTTTAGTGGAGTGCCTCATAGTTAATGAATGAAGATTAATTTAGCCAAATAGTTTAATAATTAATTAATTAATCTCGTATTATTGGAGCTTATAATCTGTAGGTCTATTAGATCCTCTTTTAGCTCACAAATGGGTAAACACGAGGATCAAAGAATTTTGAAACAAATTTAAAAGTTCAAATTGTATAAAGGAATGTATGTTAATTGCATGTGATACAATTAATACAATAGCTATATTATAATATAAAGTTAATTTTGAATGAGATTAAAAATTAAACTATATAATATGAGAGAATAATGTAGTTGAATAAGATTCAAATAATAAATAATATGGATCTCATCCATATTAAAACTAATAGGTTAAAATTAATATAAATAAGATTCATATTAATATTATAGGTTATACAAGAGATATTTATTTAAATATGATTCAAAATATGATTTTAATTAAATCTACAGTATTTAATTAAATTAAATTAATTAATTAGAATAATTAATTATAATTAGGGAAATTATCATAAATAGAAAAAGAATGAAACTATTTATATAAGTAGAAAAATTTACCCAATGGACCACAAGCCAACAACCAATGTGAAATTCCAAAAACACCCACATCCGAAAAAAAACCTAAAAAATGGGACCGATCCTTACCTGATTTAATTACTTGCGGGTTGAAGAAAAACAGAAAGAAAAAGAAAGAGCGAGAGGGAGAGAGTTGGTCGCGTCGAAGTATCACTCTTATCGCTCGCTCTCGCTTCCCCCCCTCACAATCGCTCTTATCTCTTTCGCTCTCGCTCTCTCTCTCTCTTTCTCTCTCTCTGTCACTCTTTTCCTCACTCTTGCTCTCGCTGTCTATTAGGGATAGACAGTGATAGATAGTAATCTATCATTCTCTATCACAATGATAAGGTAAAAAACTATGATTGGTCTTCTATGTCTTTAAATCTTATCAATTGTGGAATAAAATGGAGGATTGACATTGATAGATAGTAGTCTATCACTGCTTAACCCTCATAGACAGTGATAGATAGTGATTGAAGTCTATCACTATCTATCATGGATAAACATAGACAGTGATAGAAGTCTATCGCTGTCTATCAGGGATAGACAATAATAGAAGTCTATCACTGTCTATCAGGGATAGACATAGACAGTGATGGAAGTTTATCGCTATCTACCAGGGATAGACAATGATAGAAGTTTATCACTGTCTATCAGGGATAAACATAGACAATGATTGAAGTCTATCACTCTCTAACCCAGCTACAGGTAAAGAAAACTCTATTGCAGTCTTTCTTATTTTAAGTTTCATAATGTTATATGTTAGATGTTATTGCTTGCTTGTTATTAATGTCTATCACAATGATAGTGTTTGTTGATATTTTGTTTTATATCTAACATATTGTTTTAGTATAATTTTTAAACAGGTAGAACATGAGCTAATAATAAATGATTAGTAAAAGAATCTAAGGATAATTGTATATCTAAATTTAGATATACTACAAATGATAAAAAGAAATTAGATGAAAAATCTTTAGGTAGTTTTAGGAATGGTTCTTTTGGCCACTTTCTTGATATTAAAATGTCCAGAGTACCCACCCAGTTCCTAAACTACCTGACTAGAAAAGACAGATAGACTTACAGAGCGAGAGAGTTGGTTGTTGCATCGAAGTTTTGCTCTTATCACTCTCTCTCGCTCTCACTTCCTTTCCTCATTCACAATCACTCTATCTCTGCGCTTTCTCTCGCACTTTTGCTTCAGTCTATCAGTGAAATAAAGTGGACCTATTTCAACTGATGAAGATGCCGACAAGCCGATGAAGATGCCGAGGATTCGAAGACGATGATGGAGAAGAAGAAGAAGAAGAAGAAGAAGCGATTGACGGTGAGGAAGAAAAGAAGAAGCGGATTTGAAACATCGATCGATGAAGATGAAGAAACTGATGAACAAAGGATGCGATTAAACGAGGAATATTTTACGTGCAAAGTTCAAATGACAAGGATAGATTGAGAATTTTTTAAAAAAATGAAGCAGGAAAAATGTGTGCTCTATTCTCTCTTTCTTTTTCTTTCTTTTTCTTTTTTTTTTTCTATTTCTGTAAATAGTTTAATTTTTTTCTATATTTGAAAAGACTCCTTATTTTTATTTAGTTTAGTTTAATGTAAATTAAATTAAAAAATAAATTAACTCCCCCAAGGGAAGTGGGTGAGTGGGGAATTATTCCCCTCTCGTTAAATTTATAGAATGTTTGCATTTGGGAGGTTATTGAATTCTTACGTGATTTTGGCCTCTTCCTCACTCTCTCACAAGATCTGTCTGATTCTCATAAAAACACAAAAAACTAAAATTCCTCTGTACTCAAAACTCCCTACTTCCAAAAAAAGGTTTTCACATAACCATCCTTGCCAAGAGAATAATAGGAAAGACTTGATTAGAGCTAGCTAGGTGTTCCTTCTCGGTACAAGTTCAAGTTTGGTCGGAGTTCCATTCATTTAGAAGGTGATAAGAATTGCTGGAAGTTGAGAAAGAGTTTTCAAGGGTAATTTCTTTTTCTTTGATCCTTCTTATAGAATGCATGCTTAACTATTATATATGTACGTTTCTTTTTTATGTTCCTGTTTTCAAATCATAATCAATAGCATAGTGGTCACTTGTTTCTGCTAGGGATTCGATCCCTTCAGTAACTTCATAATTCTAAAAAGTCTTTGAACCTTGCTTTGTAATCATTAAACGTAGTTGCTTTTATAGCCTGCTTTAACTTAAACTTCTTGCATTTTCTTTCTTATATAGTTTTAATGCGATTTAAATGCTTATTTGTCTCCAAGCTATACTTACGACCAATAAAGATTTGAGAATTAAAGGCATAAAACACTTCCTTTCGTAAAAAGTAGCTAGATTTGTAGCAAAAAGGGTCTACAGAAAAATAAGGGATTGATAATACTAAGATTTTTTTTTTTTTTTTTTTTTTTTTTTTTTAAAAAAATAAAAATAAATTCTCTACTTGTTAAGGAAACTTCCATTCGACTGCCACTATCAATTGTTGCTTAGTTTGACTTAGAACTTGATCAATTTGATGTAAAGACATAATTCCTTCATTCAGTGCTATTTGAAACCATTTATACGAAACAACCTCGAGTTATTAGGAAAAAGGAAGACATATTTTATTTGCTAAGCTAATCAATATATGGGCTGAAACATTTTATCTAGGTGATGGTATCAGAGATTTGATGATTATATCTCAAAGATCTGCTTTAAAAGAAGTTCCTACAACAGTTACGTCTATGTAAATTTAAGGTACTATTCTAACCCCTAACCCTGCGTTTTTAGTTTTATATGTTGATGATCTGTTGTTGGTAAGAAAAAAGAACAGTGATTTGAGAATATAGTTATGTTGTTAGTAAGAAAAAAGAACAGTGATTTGAGAATATAGTTAAAGAATCTCCAATGAGTCTCATTTATGAAACTTATTTAGCTCTATAAACCTAAGATATTGGATTTTTTAAATATATTTTTTTTGCTTAAATTAAGATAGAATCTTGTGAAATCAGAAAAATTTCGTGTAAGTGCATTAAATATCATTGATCCTTCATTTTTTGGAGTTCCTTATAATTTCCATGTTTATTGAAGGATATTGATGAAATTTCAAGAATTGAAGCTTCTCAAGTCTTGTTAGTCCTGCATCTGATCCATCATTGTAGAAAGATTTAGGGTGTTAAGACTCAAATATCCTTGGTAATGGAAGTTGGAATGATTGAGGAATGTTGTAGTAGGAGCTCTCGGGTGTAGGACTTTCGTTACTGTATATTTCCAGTTTTTTACTTTAATTCCAACACGTTTTTGTTTTATTTTTATTTATTTTTTATTTTATTTTTTAAAATTCATATTTAGCTTTCTTTACTTCTTACTCATTCCTTCAAGTTCAAGTTTTTCTATTTCCATTTCTTTTTTATCGATAAAAGTTATTATTGGTATATTTACTTTCTCCTTTGCATGTTAAGAATTCTGAAGCAAGATAGGAAGGAATAGAGCAACAAAGGAAACAAAGAGGAAAAGTGGTAATCCTATGCAATTGCATTGTCAGTCGTTGAATGTGGTCAAGCCTCTAGACTCCTCGACTAAACCCTCTAGATCAAAACCACCATTAACGAAGAAAGGATCAAAGGAATGGTGGAGCATGATCAAAGCTTTGCATTTAAGAGAGGACAACCTTTAAAATCGAAAGCATGGCAATGAGACCAAGTTCAAATGAAGAGGAAATCGAGGAAGAAGGCGAAGGCTCAACAAAGAGGCGCTGGAAGAGGTCGAGAGGTCGAAAGATACAACTCCAAGGCAATCGCAATCGAAGCAAGCCAAGAGAAAGAGAAAAACAAGGTAGGCCATATTGATGTAGGCAAAAATTTTTATTTATTTGTAAATAGGTCTATCTATAATAATTTTTCAAACAAAAATAGAATTTAGGTTTTCAAATTAAAAAAAAAAAAAATTTAGGTTTTCAAATAAAAAAAAAAAGGAAAAAAAAAGAAAAGAATAAAAAAAAAAAAATTTAGGTTTTCAAATAAAAAAAAAAAGGAAAAAAAAAGAAAAGAATAAAAAAAAAAAAATTTAGGTTTTCAAATAAAAAAAAAAAGGAAAAAAAAAGAAAAGAATAAAAAAAAAAAAATTTAGGTTTTCAAATAAAAAAAAAAAGGAAAAAAAAAGAAAAGAATAAAAAAAAAAAAATTTAGGTTTTCAAATTAAAAAAAAAAAAAAAAAACTCTGTTCAAATATAGCAAAAGGAACCAAAATATTTATAAATATAACAAAATTTCAATATCTATCTACGATAAACCGTGATAGATCACGAGGTGACACAAATAGCAGTCTATCGCGATCTATCACAGATAAACCGTGTATTTTGCTATTGATTGTAAATATTTTTAGCAGTTTTACCATTTAAAATAATTTCTCAAAAAAAAACTTTCATCAAAGTTTCCTAGCCGTCCTAACAAAAATTTAAAAGAATAAAAAATCAACGGCAATTTCTTTGTTAATTTTTTTTCAACCAAAAGTTTCTCTCAATCAACAACATTCTATTGAAAAGGTATCCTTCTCAATCAACAACATAAATTTAAAAGAGTAAAAGAATAAAAGAAAAAGTGAAGGAATGACGGATACCTTTTCAAATAGAATGTTGTTGATTGAGAGGGAAAATTTTGGTTGAAAAAAAAACTAACAAAGAAATTGCTGTTGATTTTTTCTTCTTCTAAATTTTTTTTAAGGCCGCTAGGAAACTTTAATGAGTTTTTTTTTTCGTTTGTTTGTTTATTTGAAAACTTAAATTTCATTTTTTTTGAAAATTATTATAAATAGAAAAAAATATTAAACTATTTATAAATATAAAAAAATTTTACTAAGTCTATCGCAACGATAGACAATGGAAAATTTCTATTTCTGTAAATAGTTTGGCTTATTTTGCAATATTTGAAAACAACTCTTTTCATTATTGGGCCATGAACAAGCCAGGGAGAGCAGCTACACCATACCCGGGCAACAACGCACAAAATACAATTCTAAAATAAATTCATTTTAAAGTGTAAAAAAAGGACTTGAACATGCACTCAACGGATTCTAACTGTGCCCCTCTTGCTGCTATTCTACTCACAAAATTTGAAATATATATTGATTTTTGGTTAAAAATCACTATTGGTCCCTGAACTTTAGTAAAAGTAACGGTTTGGTCCCTGAACTTTCAAAAGTAATGATTTAGTCCCTAAACTTTTTAATTGGTACCAATTTGGTCCCTCTATTAAAAATTCTGTTAGTTTGCTGATGGAATTATGAGATGACACATTTTGTCAACCTGTAAAAAATAAAAGCCACAGTGTATTAGAGAAATGTATGAGATGGCGCCTTCCTCCTTTTTCTTCTTCGACTCCTCTCTCTCTCTCTTTTTCTTTTCTTCTTCTTCGACTCCGACGCGACCAACTCCGGTGAGCGAGAGCGAGAGGGACAACATGATAGAGAGCGAGAGAGATAGAGTGATTTTGAGTGAGAAAAGAAAGCGAGAGCGAGTTAAAACTCTTTTTTTTTCTCTAACACGAAGAGTCAAAACTCTCTCTCGTTCTTGCTCTCGCTTCCTTTCCTCACTCACAATCACTTTATCTCTATCGCTCTCTATCATGTTGTCGCTCTTGCTCTCATTCACCAGAGTTGATCGCGTAGGAGTTTTGACTTTTTGTGTCAGAGAAGAAGAAGAAGCTAGAGAAGAAGTTGGAGAAGAAGAAGATGTAGGAGAAGAAGAAGAAAATAAAAAAAAAAAGGAAAAAAAAAGAAAAGAGAAGAGTCGAAGAAGGAAAGGAAGAAGGCACCATCTCATACTTTTTTCTAATACACTGTGGCTTTTATTTTTTTACAGGTAGGATGACAAAAGGCACCATCTCATAATTCTGTCGACAAACTAACAAAATTTTTAACAGAGGGACCAAATTGGTACCAATTAATAAGTTCATTGACTAAATCGTTACTTTTGAAAGTTTAGGGACCAAATCGTTACTTTACTAAAGTTTAGGAACCAATAATGATTTTTAACCTTGAATTTTTTTTTTTTTTATATATGTATTTTAAAACATACTTGATATTTATATTAAAAAAAATACAAAAAGAAGTAATTTTAGGGCACATGCCCCATGACCCCTACGTGGATCCACTCGTGACTTTAAGTCAATGAGGACATTAACACATTTAATTTGCTCTCTATATTTTGTTTGTATATCATATGTATATAAAAGAAAAAAGGAAAAGTAAAATGTATAGTAGTATATTCATAATACAGTACAAGACAAAGCACAAAATAAAGTTGAGAAGATTACCTTTGAAGACAGTCTTCAAATCTTCTCATATCATATATATTGATCTTGTTGCAAAATTTCTTCCACGTACAGTGACGCCTCCCTCAAATCTTCCCACTATTCTCTGGCAAGGATAGGCCAGTGAGAACCTCCTTTTGAAGGAGACAAGGGAAAAAACACAGAGAGAATGTTCTCGTGTTGTGTAAATTGAAAGAATCTTCTTGAGAGAAGGGAAGAGGTTTTTACGTTAAAAAGAGTCACCAATTTCATTACAAACTCTTGCGAGAGAGGGGAGTTACACTCCCCATTCATAGCACTTCCCACTCCCCTACAATGCACGAGAGTTAATTTATTTAATTTAATATTAATAAATTAAATCTAATTTAATTTAATTTAACTTAATTATTAATTAATTATTTATTCATTTTAATTAAATATCTTATATTTAATTAAACCTATATTTGAATCTTATTCAAAATGAACTTTATATTATAATGTATTTTCACTAATTTTATTATAAACAATTAACTTTAATTTCTTTAATCAATTTGAACATTTCAAATTCTTTAAAAAACTTTTGATCCTTGTTTTACCCGTAATAAGCTAGCAGGGGACCTAATGAACCTATAGATTATAAGCTCCATCGATTCAATATTTATTAATGAAACCATTTAATTAAATTAATCAACATTCATATTAAGTATGGGTCACTCCACTAAAAACCCATAGTTGTGCTGTACAATATATTACGTCCATGGATATAACCATTACAAGTAAGTCTATCATTCACAAGTTGTTCGTAATTACAACTAGGTCAAATTACCATTTTACCCCTATAATTATCTCTTTCTCCTTAAGTACCACTGATTCTCTAATGAACAATTTGTTTATGGCCAACCATAAACCAAGTCCCTCTCGGGTCAGTGAGAGGGTGGGGCCCCATTATTCAAGACCTGAAGTCAACACTTAAAGTAACTACTCATCTACTAAACCTAAAGGCGGGAAAGAGAGAATTCCATCTTGTGTAACTTCCAGCTCCGCACTTGGTCGTCCCCAAAATGATAGGTTTATTGAGTGGCAACTCAGGTCACTCTCACCCATACAAATTAAAGGACAAATTTGCATAAGTAGGAGTTTATAACTCACTTGGGATTGAGATTGAGTTACATACGATCATCCTATAAACTATTAGTATCTTTAGTCAATGGTGTTACAAGGAGAGATTAATTATTTCATGGTTCAATCTTATACAAACTCTTTGTATAAGATATCCTCACTCTCATGTCTCCACATGAGCGAATTGGATCACATCGTTCATAACAATTATAAAGTGGGTCGTATCCATAGTATTACCAGGATAAGGCACCCAACCTTATCCATATTCTATAGACCATTTAGATTATTGCTTGAACATGATCTACCTATGTCAACTACATACTGTTCAAGTTACATTGAATAACATTAGATTTTTGTTTATTGGATTGAGTTATGCAATACTAATTTGTCAAATAAAATAACATTTTATTTCTTTGAATAAATAATTTTTATTTACAAAGTACAACCCACGAGTTTAGGACATAAACCCCAACATAATCATCACAAAATTAAAATAGAAGCAACAAAGACGAGAAAATAATAAGGTTTTGGCCAAAAATAACACCTTATGCCCAAAATGGGCCTAAGGGAGAGAGTTAGTTAGTGTCAAAGCTTAAATTTATGTGCTTGGCCAAGGCCAAGGTCAAGGCTAGCTCTAAAAAAATAGCTAACAGGGCATGTCTCACACATACTCCAATCCAAAGCATTGCCCTAAGACCAAAATAGACCTAAAGGGAAGATGCTCGGCTTCGCCTCAAGGCCGAGGTCGACCTGCCAAACATGAAACCAAGGACGGCCCTCGCCTAGTAGATTATATAATTATCCTAAATTGACAAAACGACCTAGGTCAATCACCTCTATAATTACATCATTATGAGTAACTTGAATCCTACTCTCAAACTTCCTAGCTTCCTCTCTCTTTCACTCTTCGACCAAACATCAAAATGTGTATGGCAAAACACCACACTAGTGAGTAGGTTTTCTCTTTTGCAGGTCCCGTTCCTCTCTCTTTCAAAACAATTCACTGCTGGTGTCACATGATGGTCAGGTGCGTCTTCTTTCCAGATTTTGGCATCCTCCCTCATTTTCGTACGCTTATTAATTACACTATAAATGTGTTAACTTGCTTCACTAAATTCAAAGTCAATCCTAGGTTTTATATATTTATTTAGTTATTTTATAGGTATTGAGCACCTAAGAGGTAGATCCAGGTGTTGGAGTCAAAATAGAGTTAAAGAGGCCAAAACAAAGCGCAAATGCATCAACTAGAAAAAAAGAAGTCAAAACTACATAATTGCCACTAAGGGCATGATGTAGCTCCAAGCACTGCCAGGCGCTACACTAGGTGCTAGTTCCCAAGAGCATATTTTTTCCTGATATGTGTGGCAATGCCACAGTGCTGCCTTAGCATTGGGGCAATGCGCTACCACCTGACGCCTCGATTGTAAGTAGTGTTGTGACGCTATCTCCCAGCGCCTACTCATTTTCTATATATATGAGTTTACAAAAAATACAGCAGACATAATTTTTCAAATATGGAAAATATAATACAAAATCCGCAATTCCAAAAACAAGTGCCAGCTGAGAAAAAGATATGCAAAGACATATTGAATAACAACCGAAGATCTAAACAATTATTGTTAATTAAGATCTGTAACATAAACATTCTAGTTGAGAAATATATCGGTTCCCTATGGATTCGTTTTGTACTACTATTACTACATTTAATGTAGGAACCAAATTATTTGATCAAGAGTTCGCGACAAACTCTTACCGAGCAGTTACTGATTCAAACATATTGAATGAAATGAATTGCAAGTAAAACAACGATTCTATTTTCATCACACATCATTGGAAATGTAGAAGTTAAAAAGAATAGTTCAACAAGAAGAGATTGTGGAAACATCTATAATACGGACTATATTGAATGAAATGAATTGCAAGTAAAACAACGATTCTATTTTCATCACACATCATTGGAAATGTAGAAGTTAAAAAGAATAGTTCAACAAGAAGAGATTGTGGAAACATCTATAATACGGACTATTTAGATTATATCTCAAACTAAATTCTCTCCTACATATCATTATGCAGAGCGCTTACAGTAAGGTTCAAAAACATTGATTGTGATTTGTGAAACAAATAAATATGTAGTCTCATTTTGATAAATATTTGATTTTTTTAAAATGGTTCTTATTCTCTCCCAATCTTTTACTCATAGTTTTCATATTTTTTAAAACATTTTAATTCTTAGTCAATTTTCAAAAAAAGAATTTTGTAAGAATTACTTTTTTTAGCTTCAAATTTTGGCTATGATTTTGAAAACACTCTGAAAATCTAGAAAACAAAACATATAAATCCACATAAAACAAAACATATAAATCCATAGATGGAATTGATGTTTATAAACTTAATTTAAAAAAAAAACAAAACAAAAACCAAACAATTACGACTCCATCTAATTTTTGATTTTTTGAAAATTAAATCCATTTTCTCTAAATTTTTTACCATGATTTTCATCTTTCTTGAATAAAATAGTTGAATTCTTAGCCAGACTTCAAAACCAAAAACAAGTTTTTAAAAACTACTTTTTTTAGTTTTCAAGACTTAGCTTGGTTCTTGAAAATCTTAGTAGAGAATAGATAGCAAAGTAAGAAATTTAGAGGTGGAATAATAGATGTTGATAGACTTGATTTTAAAGACGAAAAAATAAAATCTAAGGACTGTGCATTTGGCAATTTTTATTTTAAAAATTAGGGGCACTTGCAAAAAGGATAAAACAAAGTAGATTAACTAGACATATAGCCCACATGTTTGTTATTTGTAACAGAGTTTTCTGCGGTTGATAAACTTGATAAGGAGCACTTGACTGAGTTGATATACTTTATAATGATACACTTAGATTTTTTTTTTTAAAAAAAATATGAACTCTTCTTCTTCTTCGCATTAGACCCCCCTTCACCAAGCAGCACTCCTCCACACCATCTGTCACTGACCACTGCTCCACCTCACTACCGCTTACCTCCAACAACCCTGCATGTCTGGCTGCCGATCGCTGATTGTTGCTTTTCTCTTTATCTCTCTCTCTCTAGCAATTACTTGTTTAGGGCAAATATGGAATAAAAAATAATTAGAAATCCATATTTGCAATTTTTCCCATATTTACAAAATATCAAATATGAGTGACACACCTACAAAATAACATATTCAAATTGCCACCTATTTCAATTTTCCTAAAAAGTTTATTTCTCTCAATTTCTTACCATAGTTTTCAACTTTCTTAAGTAAATGAGTTGAATTTTTAATCCAATTTCAAAAACAAAAGCTATTTTTTTTTTTAGTTTTAAAAAAATTAAGTCTTCTGTCATAACCATCAAGAAAACAAAAATTCTATGCATTAAGAAAGACTAAATCTATAGTAGTATATTGTTAAATTTTTATAATTAAGTTATTTTTTAAACTTTGCACAATACATGTAATGTACATAGTATGTAACAAGTTTTTCTAAAAGCATAGTTGTCAACAATTATTTTTAAGTCTACAACAATCTCTTTTTTTTTAATAGTACAAAATTCTCAAACTAAGTGAAAGTCTACTTTGGTTCATATAATTAAATTACACAAATTAAATATTAATTTAGTAACTAATTTTTTTCTAGTTTAAAATTAAATTTTACTAAGCGCTATTAATATTTTTCTAATTTAAACTTAATTTATCTAACACTATACCTGTTTTCTTTTTTTTTTTTTTCCGTTTAATGCTCTTTAATGATGATCAATACAAGACATAGATTGTTGACACAAAAAAAATAGTCATAAAAGTTGAAATATTAAAAAATACTCATATTTTTCTGCTGTTAACCGTTTTTTTTTTAATTTGTCAATTCAATGACTCTGAAAAATTGTTATTTTTTAATGACTGTTAATTCTAGTCATAAATTGGTGACACAAAAAAATAGTCGAAAAATCCAAAATTTCACGTCTTTTCCTGCCAAAATTGCGCCTTTTTGTTTTCTTACATTTAATGGCTGTTATTTTCAGTTATAAATTAATGATACGTAAAAACTGTTATGAATTTATAAAAACCCGAAAAGATTTTGTTTTTTTTCCAGCAAAAAATGTGTGGTTTTGGCTTTAACGACTATTTTTTCTCTTTTTTCCCTATTTTTGGTAGATTTCAAGAGTCAAGAAAAGCCAAATTTGTCGTAGTGACTTAGCTTGGTTTTTTAAAACATTGGAAGAAAGTAGACAACAAAAACAATCAATTTAGAGATAAAAAAGTGTTTATAGACTTAATTTTCAAACACCAATTTATTACCAAACGGGACCTAAATGATTACAAATCAAAACCTAAAAAATTGTATCCTTAACTATACTAAAAGAAGTTTTAAAAAAGGTTGTACTATCCTAAAGCATAACCTTAACCTACTCAAACGGATGCAAATGAAATTAAAATTTAATATTGTTGCATATATATGAAATCTATATTCAATTTGCATGTATTTTTTGTTGTACAACAAATGGGGTCTACACCTCTAACTTCAAAGAATGAAAGGCACATGTGAATTATTGTTAAATTAATTAGATCACTTTCCACTAATCAATTTACATATTTTATGGTACAGAGAAATTACTATATATCAACCTAAGTAGCCCCAAAGAATGTTGAAGTTGCTGCCACATGTGACCATTACCTTGTCATCAAAGGCAAGGCTGGGTGCTATAGTTTTTTACATATATAAATAGAGTTTCCAGTTTAGAAGTGCATGCTTTGGTTGAGGATATAAATAATTTGAAATTTGAAACTTAGTTTGTTCATCAAGTATGGGTTGGAACAATATATATAAGTATTTTTTTTTCTTTTTTTGGGTGCTCAAATATTAATTTCTTTAAAAAAAAATTAAACAAGTTGGAACCACAAGTCCATATCAATTCAATATTAATAATTAAGCATTCTTATTATAACTGTTAAGTTGTGGAGCCTAATAATCTAATACAACCACTCAAAAGCCTATGTTCAAGTGAAGGTTCAATAATCACATTTACTACCCATTTCAAAATAATAATAATAATAATAAGTCCATATTAGTACTGGAGATTGCAGAAGATTAGCGAAAAAAGAGAGTTTATAAGTTAAGGATGAACAACCTAGTTATATAAAAATTTGGGTAAATATCAATGTCTTCTTCTAAATTTTAGGATTGTATTAATTAAAATTTTAAGATAACTTTTGATAATCATTTAGGCCTTATTTGGTAACTATTTTTGTTTTTGGTTTTTGAAAATAAAGCCTATTAATTTCACATTTGTTACAATGATTTGTTTCTTAAGTACCATGGTTGAATTCTTAGCCAAATTTTAAAAAAAATAAATTAAAAACTACATTTTTTAATTTTTAAATTTTGGCTAAATTTTTAAAACCATAGTAAAAACCAGACAACAAAAGAAGAAATTTAGAAAATAAAAAATAAAAAATAAAGCGATTACTAAACGAAGCTTAAATTAAATCAATAACAGTATCAATTTAAACATTAAAATCTTTCATAAGTGGGAAAATTTAGGCTCTCCATTGAATTTTGTTTTAAAACCATTAAGACATAAGTTTCACACGTGTGTAAAACTTCTTTTAATGTAAAAATTAATGTAAACTAGAGAGATGCAAAAATTAAACAAAGAGCAACTATTATTGAAGTGAATATTTTTAGTTCGTTTTAAATATATAATAGAGTAAAAATAGCTACGAATTATTAACAAATTAAGTTATAAATTGATTGATAAAGTTCATGAGTCTGGAGTTGATGGATACAACTCCTAAATTTGACATTTGCCTAAATTGTTGGGCACTTTTCCCTTTCCTTTTACTTTTTATCAACCTACATAGGAGAATTTAAGAACCTACAAATTTCCTACCACTAATTTATGTATACTAAAGGTATGTTTGGATTGATTTAAGAAAAAATATTTATAAAAAAAATCTCATTTTTATTTAAACTATTTTAATCAAAATTGTTTAGAAATATACTACAAAATTCTTTTTTAGTGGTTACCAAACACTCCATTTTTTTCTAAAATGACTTATTTTTTGAATTAAACACTTGAAAATGTATTCCAAATACCCCTTAAGAAATGGTAGGGATTAGCTAGATATATGCAAGATAGCTAGTTAAGTTAGTTTTGACAATTTTTTTGCTGAGCTGATCAACTATATGGAGTAGAGGATTTGAATCTTTGATATCTTAATCGAGATTATATGTTTTATATGAATCCAATTATGCTTGATAGCACCATTAAAGTATTATATCTTAAACCCAATAAATCATGCTAGTTCAAAAAATCATTTTATGAAAGCTTTAAGGGTTGTTTGGCTCTCCAACTTGAAGTTATAGCTCACTCCATGTTTGGAGTTCCAAATATAACGGAGGTATTTAGAACTATTAATAACCTACAATTATCTACATAAATATTATTTGAAATCTCTCTTTGTTATAGTGTTTACTATTTCCTATATCTATCCTCTCTCCCCTCTTTGTTACCGTTTTACTATTTCCTATTCATACAAAAGTAGTTGGATAACCACTAGTTGTAATAACTTACTCAACACTCCAGACGCTTTTTAAATGGTTTATTTGCAAGAAGTCCAGTATTTGGAACAATTCAAAATAAATATTTTAGGCAAATTAGAGTTAGAATGGAGCAAATTAGAGTAAATAAGTGAAAATCAAATACATAATTTAACTATACTTACATTAATAATTAGTTTTGACATTTGAAACATTGAAAAGCACATAAGTGAAACTTACTTTTGTTCATCAGAAGTGAACGTTAGAATAATATTATGAAGAACATGATAATCAGTGATTTATCACACCGAAAGTAAAAGAAGAAAATAGAGAAATCATATGGATATAATGCTTAAAAAATCCAAGGGGCATATACCAACTTTGTAAATAAAAACATATTAAATACATACACAAAATATAATATATTATAAAGAGAGATTACTTTATTCTGGGGCCTAACCACGAAAGAAGCATATATGCAAGAAAATGGTTATTGGTGATTATTAAAGAAAAAACAAACAAAAATAAGTAAAATAAAAAAAAAAATAATAATAATAAAGCAATGAAGGGAATAAAGAGAGAGAGGAATAAGTAAACATAGTGGGGTTTGAATAATTAGGTAAGTAATAGGAGTTTAATATTTGAATTCGTGACTCAAATTATCATTACAAACCATATAATATATAATCACAGATCCACTCCAAAACTGTTAGTGCTAAGTAATTAAAGAAAAAAAAGATTAAAAAAATTAAAAAAATAAAAGTGGTGGTGGAGGGGACCAGACCAAAGCAGCAACAAGGTGGTCGCCGGTGGCACTTTGCAAGACGGACCAGACCTGTCTTGAAAGCTGCGCTGAACGGCGCAGAGCCAAAGCTGTCGGAAACTGCCATGGCTTAGCTTCTTACACAAAACTCTCTACTCTCTCTCTCTCTCTATCTATTTTATGCTTTATATATATATATATATATATATATATATATATATCACTTTTATTTTAGCAGGTGTGGGAAGTGAGATGGGAAGGGCTTCATTGTCTTTTTACTTATTACACTAAATAAAAAAATTTAGGTGTATCTCGAGTTGTATCTATCTTTGTTCATCTTGTCCAAATTGTCTGAGAGATAATAATTTACCACATAAAATTTCTTCTTACTTGTTTGTTGAATTCATTGTTTATGTATGTAATGAGAGCAGAATACATAAGGATGGATGCATCTTGAAATGCACACAATTAAGAAAATTTGAATTACAAACTTTTTTTTTTGTCTCTAGAGAGCGTTTGGGGCACTAAGTTGCTATTATATAGCTTGTGGGTTTTGGTGCAGACTATTTTAGTTTAGGTGGGAAATAATAAATATGGTAACAAAGAGAGATTTTAAATAATATTACTCTAGTTAATTGTAGGTTATAAATAGTTGTAAACCCTACTAGTAAACATGGTAAATTATTACAGTTAAGCTATATTCACTTTATCCACTACTAGACTAAGTTATAGAAAATACTTGTGAACGTTATTATTTGTTTTAAAAGAATCTCCATTCTCTCTAAAGTTGCAATATTAATTACTTTTGACTTTTCATAGACGTGTCAAAATTAGCAAATTCTTTAGGTCATGTTTGGTAATTATTTTGTTTTTTGTTTTTGAAAATGAAGCTTATAAATACTACTTTCATTTATAAGTTTTAAAAAAAAAACACTTTCTACTAATGTTTTCACTCACCACAAGTTGAAATTTGAACTTGTTGTTTTCAAAATTTGACCAAGAATTCAGTGTTTCTTCAACAAATGGAAAAACGATAATATGACATTAGGGAAGGAAATTAACAAGAGTAAATTTCAAAAATTGAAGACTAAAAACAAAATCATTACCAAAAGGAATTAACCTAAAACAATTTGACAGTGACCTAGAATGACGTGACGATTTAAAATTTCATTCTAGGTCATTGCCAAACCATTTCATTTCATGTCACGGTTTTTCATTCGAAATCCGAAAACATTTTCTACTTCAAAAGTAGTTTTGGACGTTTATAAAAAGTCTAAATACAACATTACAACTTTCGAAATAGCACTAAAATTCAAGAGTATTCTTATGAAATTAAACTACAAATATGACCCGTATAGTTTGATGAAAGTTAACATTATAAAACCTCATAAATTCATGACGATTGAAATGACAAATCTCGAGACTATCTATAATTGATTAAATCAAACAATAAAAACAAATTCTAACTTTCTTCAAACTATACACAAAAATGTTAGTTAACATTCCTATTATAAAAGTAATATTTAGTACTCTCGAGAAAGGCGACACTGTTTCATTGAGTTGAGACCTTTTTTTCTTTTCCCTATTTTCCTTTTCTTTTCTCATAGATCATTCCCTTTTGTTTGATATATAGAATGGATCAATCAGATATGCTCAAACTCACGTGGAAGATTATGATACGAGAGAATCGAAGCTAGCATTCAGTTGAGAGTGTCTGCCTAACTTCAAAATATTTATTTATATATATATCGAGAACCAATGAAAGGTTCAATTTTTTTTTCTTTTTTGTTTGTATGGGTTCTACAAAAGAAAAGAGGAATCCTCTTTAAACATGTGCTTAGGCCTTTTAGTGCCTACATAATAGGTTTGCCTTTATAGCTTATTTGGGTTTTTTTTTAAAAAAAAAAAAAAATACTAGAAGAAGGGGCTTCCAATATTAATTACATCTCCCTATTAATGAATTCAACAAATTTAAATGTGGGGTTTTGCTTTAGTTTTGTGTATTCATTTTTCTGTTTTTGATCCCAAAAATTTGGAGTTACATTGGTTAATTCAGTGTAGTGACTATTGACATTAGGGAGCATTTTTAGATTTGATATGGCCTGCTTTTTAGCTAAAGAATAAATCCAACTTTGCTTTACATATTTTAGATTAAGCTTCTCCTTTTTTTTCGAGCTTAAGATACAATTTACACGTGTATACAACTAGCTAGCTAGTTGCAACCTTCTTCGGACTGATTAACTATGTCTCGTTTGATAATGTTGTTGTTTCTTATTTTCGGTTCTTGAGAAACAGTTCGAAACGACAAAATCAAGTTATGTGTTAGGACTCGTTTGATAACGTTTTTTGTTTTATTTTAGATCAAGCTTCTCCCTTTCTCTAGCTTGAGATATAATTTACACTTGTGTACAACTAGACACCCAGTTGCAACCTTCTTGGGCCTGATTAACTATGACCTATTTGATAACATTGTTGTTTCTTCTTTTCGGTTCTTGAGAAGAAACAAAGACCTATGTGTTGAGGCTCGTTTGATAACGTTTTTTTTTTTTTTTTCTTTTAAATTTCTTGGCTTTATACTTCAACTATGGATCAGAGAAATGAGTTTTTGATATAAAAGCAGAAACTGAGAAGTAGACTATGAGTTTCTAAACAAATGAGCCACTTGATCTTGACTCCAAATGTGATTCTCAAAACTAGGATCCTTAATTCCTTTATCCATTTCCCATAATTAAACAACATCAATAATTAACCCACCATCTCATCTCTCTCTTCTTCCTCTTTCCCCATTTCCCATCTCTTATTTGCCTTCAGTCTTCTCTTCTCCCTTCATGCTTCACAACAGTTTGTTCAAGAATCTGCAGTTGGCTACTTGGGTTTCTTCTGCCTTTTATCTTGATCTTGAAATGGTATGAATCTCCCCCCATATTTCTACTATTTTCCATTTTCTTGCTGAGATTGTAGATTAGGAACAGTTTATTCTCTTCTTCTCCTATCAACAGTTTGTTTTCTTTTCTGGTTTTGATCTCTAGGCCTCTGTTTTTGTTTGTCTTTATAAGAAGAAAGATCATCAAGTGATTAGCTACTTTGTTTTTCCTTTGTGATTGCTTTTTTTCCCTCTCTCTTACCCTTTTTGGTTCTTAGTTTGTAAATTTACCATCATGAACTTTACTGTTTACATCATATTTCATGTTTTTCCCCCTTGAGATTGGATTACTATAAACTCTCTATCTTGACCCTTCTTCAGCAAACTGTTTATATCTATATTTCAGAGAAGAGTTCTAAAACATTCAGCACTCTCTTTAAGTAACTTTGATATCTTATTCCAATTTCTTCAAAAGAAAGGAAAAAAAAAACAGTAAAAAATTGGAAACAAGGTGTTTGATAAGATGAAAATGAACTAAATTCATAGAGATCATTTCATTTTGGTATTCATGGAATGTGATAGTTTCTTGAGTAAAGCCAGAAAAATAATGCTGATATGTATCTTGTTGAACATCTGGCAGGAGGCAGTTGGGGATGGTATTGGTAGCTAAATTTGTGCTTGTGTACATGTAAAATATAGCTTCTGATCTCTACCAACAGCAACTCTCAATAATGAAACCATTTCTTGACCTTGAAAAGGAGCCTTCTTGTTTGGCAAATGATTCTGACATTAGTAGCCAAGTTGCTTCTTCCAACTATATTTCTCCACTCCATGAAAATTCTAATGATAATAGCCTCATAACTAACTCCTCCTTTCTTGCTAACCCCAATCTTGCTGCTGCTCAACCAGGATTCGAGTCGGTTTGCCTCGACTTGACTCTCAACTTTAACATCGAAGACCTTGAAACACGACCCGATTCAACAGGATTTTCATTGTCAAGCACAAGTGATCAGAGTAGTAATGAACCGACAGCATGTTACAACACTGCAACAATGGCTGTCCCAAGAGTGTTTTCTTGCAACTACTGTCAGCGCAAGTTCTTTAGTTCACAAGCTCTTGGTGGCCACCAAAACGCACATAAGCGAGAGCGAACGTTGGCGAAACGGGCAATGCGTATGGGCATTCTAGCTGAAAGATATGCAAGCTTAGCATCTTTACCATTGAAAGGCTCATCATTTAAGTCCTTAGGGATCAAAGCACACTCTTCATTGCTCCATGGAATCACTGCACCAATGAAGCCTACTGATATTAGGAGCAGTGCTCGATTCGAACCGGAACCGGGATATATAGGCATGCCAATTTTCTTGGAGGATGATGAAGCAGAAGTTATGTGGCCAGGTAGTTTTCGTCCAATGGTAGAAACTAGAAACCCTCAAGAACTAACTCGACCAAGTTTCGTATTGACTGGTACTTCAAGCATAAGCTCAGCAGAGAAGACATCGTCGGAGGACGCCGAAAACTCGACCCCTGATCTCACACTTAAACTCTAATCTAAGGGTCCATATTCATCCCTATTTCTGCTTTCTCTATCTGTACAGTGAGTGAGAAATGGTGGTTTAGTGTTGTAAGTTTCAAGCAAACAAAACTGAAGTTTCCCATTTTAAGTACTTGTTATCAGTATTTTGCTGTGGGTTTGCTATGAGTAATTTTCCTTGCTTTAGGGAGGCTTCCTGTAGAAGCATTTTCTTGCTTTCTACTCCTTCATATGCCATAAGCATGCTCTTATCTTATAGTTATGCAAGTGCTCTAAGATTTTATCCACTCTTTTATTTTATTTGATTTTTACCTTTCTTTGTATTTGACACATAGTTGGACATAAGTATGTAAATTTGGTATAACTTTGAAGCAGGTGAACAAAGCTTTTATATATATATATATATGTATGTATGTGTATATAAAAAAGACTTGTAGAAAAAGTGCTTTTGAACCTTTTAAAAAGTAGTAAATGGAAAAAAGCTTACTTTCAAAAGGTGCTTTGCTTGGAGCTTTTACTTTCATAATCATTTTAAACTCAATCTAAACTTATGATCATTGAGGTGACTAGTGGGGTTAGTCATTGACTTTACTTCGACCTTTTGCTAGATGAATCTCATGTTCTATCAGAAGGGCTACTGACTCATATCTTTTATGATATTCAGTAAATAATTTAAAGTTTTATTCATGGTAAATTTATTTAGTCCTTTTTTATGATATCATAATGCCCAGGAAATAGATACTAGTTGATTAAGCACAAAATGAAAAATAATCAAAGAATGGCTTTGATTTTGGGTTGCAGCTTCTTAAAAAAAAATGGATTAGATATAATAAAAGACATTAACCAAGTACCAAGCACACATTTGAGAGTGATTTTAGAAAGGTGAAGACCACTTGCCACATTTAAAAATCACTTGTAGCTGCGTACGTGAGATGAAGCGGAGCGGCCGGCTTCCTCGAAAAGGGTTAATTTTAAAAGAAAATAAAAAGGAGTTGCCACCAATCTTTTTTACAACGTGATTAGGTAAAATAAACAATTTTTAATTAAAAAATAAATGGCATGCAAAAACTAGAGTTGAGTTCGGGAGTTATTTGTGTATGAGGAAGGTGTTAGCACCCCGCAACACACGTTTTAACGGTGGCCAAATTCTAAATCTTGAATTGAAAATATTCTTTAATTGTTTTTCTAAAAAATATTGTCTTATTTTACCCCTCATTACTCCAATATTTAAAGCAATAATCCCATAAAATAAGTGAAATAACTTGCGTCAATTTGACTATATTATAATGGAAGAAAATTTTCTCACCTAAAGAAAGTGAGAAGTTCTTACATTTCCTCAAAATCCGTTATAGGATAGTATTTAAATAAAGGAAAGTTTTTTTTTTGTTTAACATTAGTTAAATTCATTTTTTCTTGAGATCAAATCTTAGACTCCCAAAGATGTGATCCCTCTCGCTTAAGAATTCTAGTAAATCGGACTCCCAAATTTCATAGATTCCATTATATAATTTTTTTTAGGAAAACGGTCTTAAAAATAAGTTATTAGAAAAATAATTGATTATTCATAGATTAATTTTTGAATGTTTGAAAACACAAAAATTGTAATTTCAAATAAAAGAAATTTAAATAATTTAGATAGAGTCTTGTAATGATTTTAAAAACTTAGATAAATTTAAATTTGAAGGATTTTAAAACTTTGAGAGGATTTTAATTAGAAAGATTTAAAAACTTTGGGAAATTTTAATTAAAAATCAAATAAGACTTAATATGAACATTATATAAGAAAAACATGATTAAAAAAGCATCATAATAAATTAAGCAAACATAAAAAGGCATAATAAATTTTTAATAAAAAACATATTAAAGATCGATCTCGGACTCCCAAAGAATCAACCCCTCACCTCAAGAATTTTAGAAAATCGGACTCCCAAATTTTCTAAATTCCGTCGTCGGAGTTTCTTAAAAAAAAACAAACAAAGATTAAGAACATTAGATTACTATCACTTAATTATAACACAACATGAATATATTACAATAGTGAAAAAAAACAAAATGTTTGAAAGATAAAATAATTAAATGCGATACTTAAGATAAAATAGACAAATAAAAACTAAAAAAAATGTCAAATAAAGAATATAAAAAGATAAACTCAAGAAAAGAAATAATAATAATAATAATAATAATAATAATAATAATAATAATAATAATAATAATAATAATAATGAATAAACAAATAAATAATGTAAAACTAAAAATAAAAATAAAAAAAGAAGGTAACTTACACAACAAGCAGTAAAATAAAATAAATTAAAAAAAATTAAAAAGTATAAGGCACATTAGCATACTTACATGATGATGACAACAATGATGACAATGATAATAATAATAATAATAATAATAACTAGAAAATAAAATAAAATAAAATAACCGAAATCAGTAGTAAAATATCCAACACCCTTAGCGCTTCTTTTTCTCAAGTTACTTGAAGAGGTAGAAGAAGAATAAAAAGCAAAATTGGAAACAAAAACACCAAACTCCCTCATTGTATGTAAGGATGGAGGCTTTAGGGTTTTTAAATAAGAGGGGACTTGGGGTATAGTTGTTAGGTTTTTGTTTTGGAAGAGAAACTGAGGATTTTGAGGTTGTTGTGGAGGAAGGCTTTTTAGAGTTTTTGTTGAGAAAGAAGGGATTGGTGTTTGATGAGAAAAGAAAAAAAAAAGGCTGTAGAGGCTAGAGTTTTTTTTTTTTTTTTTTTTTTTAAGAAAAAATGAGGGTTAATTAAGTGGTGGCTAGCTAGGGTTTGTTGAGAGAGAATCTGGGATTATAAAAGCTAAAGTCATTTCCGCCGTTGCCTATTTTCTTTTTAATGGATTTTATTTCAAATTTAAAAACTTATCAAACATTGCCAAAGCTAAAAAAGGGACAACTTTTAGGCAACTAAAACCAAATTCAGAATTTTTCCACATTTGTTTTACTTTTTTCCCCTTTTTATTTTACCTCAACTAAATTAGTTACTTTAATCAAACTAAAATAAGAGGTCAAAATTAGCATAAAAAATGTACACAACAATCAAAATTAGATTAGAAAAACAAAGATAAAAATCAATTTAAAAATAAATTAATTTAAATGAAGCCGGATAAAAGAAGGTGGCTACATCACTTTTAAACTCGACTTCAATCATTCAAAACAAATTTAATTTATAAATTTAAATGTGATTTTTATATAATCAAATTGACTTTGATTTATTAAAAGCATATTTGAAAGTAACTTTAAATATGAACAAAGTGATTTTAACAATTTTAAAAATACTCCCCAAAATAACCTACTTTGGTGCTAAATAAACGAATAAAGAGTTAAAAAACCCATTTTTCTTTGAATGAAGTAACAAGAATCTCTAAACTTTCATTTGTATCAATTCAATCCCAAAATTTTAATAAGTAACTATTTAGACTTTATATGTTAACATTTGTAGTTCATATTAAGCAAAATATCATTAAAACTTAATAAAATAAAGTTTCGTACACGTATAGATTACTAAATTGAATAGGGATCAAATTCACTTATAAACTATAAAGACCAAATTGTCATGTAACAAAATTGACAATTCTAACGATATTTATCAAGGTAGGAACTAAATTATTAAAGTGAAAACTAAATTGTTACACGTTAAAATCCAATAAGTAAAAGTACAAATAATTTAGGAACTAAATTTATAAGACCAAAAGTGGTTTTAATATAGCAAGTGAATCTAGATATAAAAATAATAATAATAATAATAATAATAATAATAATAATAAATTTTATATATATATAAAACCTAGTTACTTGAATAAGTTATAAAAAAATAATTTATATTCTATTGAATGAAAATAGACTGATTCAACATTATTTAAATGGAGTTCAAGAAAAATATATTATTCACTTTAGACTTAAAGACATTTGAATCAGAAGGTCAAACACTTCGTTCAGTCCAATCGAATGCAATAACAGCCTATTTGAATTGATAATCTAAATGCATTTTTTAAGCTCTTAAAAAGTCAAAAGTCAATCTAAACCTGAACGGTTATAAGTATAAATTTTCTCTCCCTTATTTACGATACATTATTTAAAATATTTATATATAACACCCTCAACTCTCAGCTTTTTTAACAAAATAAGGGATATAAACAACTATAGTTCCCTTCTTCACATTGAAGCTTACATAGAAATCATTTCATATGGGAGATTTGTAAACAAGACATGGTCCAAAAATATACATATATAAACCAAAGTCCAAGCTACCAGAAAAAAAAAGTAGGCTTTTACCAGTAGCTTACAATTCATTTAGATCTCCCTCATTCTATGAGTTAAAGCATTGACTAAGAACAGTAGGAAAGCATGCCCATGTAGAAGAGAATTTGGTGCAGAAGAGATGGTTAGTTTGCCTGCCCTGCTGCATTTCTGTTCCAGGACAGATAGGATGGATCACCAAGAGGCCTGCAAAATAATCCAGTAAAAAGATAGAACATTAATCAAGTTACTGAATGTTGGAGAATTTCAAATTTAACTGACGAAATATTATCGAGCATTTCTAGCTAAAACGAATGTATCGCTTTCTAAATCGCCTCAGATTCCTTTTACAGGAATATAACTTGTATTCGTCACAAATAATACAAAACGTCTATGGAGGGATATGAAATCTGTCTCAAACAATTGACCTCTTCCCTTTTGTACTCTACCTTTTTATTTAGCAATTCCATAAGAGGGGCCGATAATAAATGAGGTAGTAATTATTATGGGTCTTCTCCAGGGCAGATCAGCTAAAAACCAGAGAAAATAACGAAATCTTATCAAGGGAAGAAATCATTATCCACCCCCTTCGATGGTCTTAGTATTTCAATTCAACCATATTTGAGAAAGACCACCAACAGCAGTTGTCTGTAAAGGTCTTCCTAGATTATCACAGAACCATTTGTTAGGAACTTGATATAACTCAGAGTTTCAAAGATATCGACCAAGCACCAACTTGATCACGTTAATGATCATGAAAACCACAGCAAAAGCAAGAATTTAACTTGGATATTTTACTAGCCCTTATAGGCCTGGAGAATTCGTATATTAGAGAATAAAAGCCGGAGTTGTCAAAACTCCACACTTAGAAATGCATACTTAGAAACCTCTCTTTTAGGGATAACAAACCTTCCCTTGAGAAAAAAATGAAAAAAAAAAAATACCCGGGTCACCAAACAAACCAACCCACAGAAAAAGGAGTCTTTAAGAAAGAACCTACCTTTAAAATAATACCTATCGACTAATTACTAAAAAAAGAAAAAAAAAAAAAGAAAAACAAGTCTTTGTAGTTGAAGTCAGCTTTTAAGGGACCATCACTCAGGTCTCTTTCTAATCGTCTAAAAACTTTATTATTCCTCTCAATAATGCACACACCCCGACAAGCCACTAGAAACGAACTTTCTCCCTAAAAGATGGATCAATAACAGACTCAATTAAAACGATCGAGTCTTTTAATGGGCCAGCTGAAAGCTAAACGTCTCAAAACAATAACACATGGAACATGCGAGGTTGCAACTCCAAAGGAGATGATCCAAGTTTTCTGACAAAGGATACAACACACAAACCAATCAACGAAGGCCACTTTCACAAGAACCAATCCAGAGTGTTCACATGACTTTAAGTAACCTACCAGACAAAGAACTTAAACCCTTTTTGGGGAATGCTGATTTTCCAGATGGTTCAAAAAAAGTCTCTAATGGGAGAACGGTCCAATAAACAACGAAAGAAGGAGCGGCATGAGAAGCCCCCTAAGACAGGAGGCTTCCCGTCCCAAAAATCAACATCTCCAATCAAAGACTAGAAAGGTATAATATCTATTGTTTCCTATTGAAGGACAACAAAACCTGAGCGAAAAATAAGTAGAGCTCTTAGACCAATCTAAGATGTTATCCACAACAACTTTTTAAGGAGGAAAGTAAAGATGAAGAAACGAATGCAGAAGACTATATCCCTTGATCATCCCAAAAATATGCTTCATTTCCCTCTCCTAGAATGCCATTGACAAGAGGAGAAAAAGAAGAGACCTCAGAATAAATATCCTTCCATAGATTTCTATGTGTGCGCCTTTAAACTCGCCCAACAACCACTCAAAGGGGTGAGTCTCATCCTTGCAATGATCCTGCGCCATAGCTAGCTACAATCAAGGAGGAAATGCCTTAGCAATTTTGCCAAGAGGGCATTACTATGAGTCTTTAAATTCCCTAGGTCAAGCCCTCTCGAGTTCACAGATTTTTTAATCATCCCCAAATTCACAAGGGGCTCCTTTACCTTCATCTACCTCTTCCTAGAGGAAATCCCTCATAAGCTTTTCTATACTTTTACAACCAGAACAAGGAGCTCTAAAGAGGGAGAAATAGTATACTGGAATACCACTTAGCACAGACCAACCTAATAAGGGTGAGTCTACTGCCTTTGGAGAAGAAGCTTCTCTTCCACGAAGTTGATCTCTTCCTAACCTTATCCACTACCGAGTTCCAAAAGAAAAAAAAAACCACTCTAGGGTTATCCAAGAGGAAGA
The DNA here is from genome assembly GCA_031780015.1 of Citrullus colocynthis. Taxonomy (NCBI): domain Eukaryota; kingdom Viridiplantae; phylum Streptophyta; class Magnoliopsida; order Cucurbitales; family Cucurbitaceae; genus Citrullus; species Citrullus colocynthis. The sequence continues at coordinate 1,060,019 of QLSR01000339.1, forward strand.
CCTGAAATAAGAGGAGGGAAAGGAGCCAATGCTACACCCCACGAAACCAGCACATCTTCCCAACTTTCCGAGGTTGCAATTCACACCCATAATCTAGCTATTATCTTATAAATGTCAACACTCCATTCTGCTAATTGGCCTCAATATTGTCCACACTAAGTCTTGAGAAATCAAAAAGAGTTGAATCGCACCACCAATAATTCAAACCCAGTCTTCATGAAAACAACCTGAATCACACCACCGATGACTATCTTTTCAAGGTCACTAAGATGAACTTGGGAAGATTCTTGTTTTGGAAGTGAAAAGGGCTTTTGCTCATTATAAGCACTTTTCAAAATTTTTAATTGTATCTGGTTAGATTTTCAAAAAAAAAAAAATTGTATCTGGTTAGAAGAACAAAAATGATTTTCAAATTCTAAATAATATTCTCGGAGAGATCATTAGTAATACTTCTAAAAGTGGGAAGTAACTTCACAAAAATACCATTTTCAAGAGCCATCCCAAATGCACTCTCAGTTCAGCAATTGGAGAACCAGCCAAATTTATCTACGCCAAACTAGAAATAACACCATGCAACACTGAGGATGATCTCAAGAAAAAACTCCAAAGTTCTTTGGAGAGGAGAAGAAACAGTCATCTTGATCCCCACTAACCAAATGACTTCCTTCTTAAAGATCTTCCCCTTCTAAAAAACATCGATTAGCTTTTCAATTCTAGAAATGAGCGGCTAGCAAGCAATGTATTTAGAAAAATGGACTATAATATAGGCATTTTTCCTCTTCCTTGAAAAGTAAATAGAGTTTCCTTAATATAACGAAATCTACAAACTGGAGGAAAGTCTCAAACCTAGTCAAAGGAGGTAATTGAAAAGTGCCATAACTAGCACAAACATCTGAAACAGGAATGATTACAAACCAATTCGTTGGGTCAACAACGGGAGGCAGCCTAAAAATAGCATATAGTCAAGAGAGTACAAATCAGAACTAGGCAGGCTAAATAGTCTCTGATTGTGCTACAGTCAATATTTCCCCTTTGTAGACAGTTTTTGTCTCCAACTTTCTAGAGGGAATATTACCACTGTCTATAACCATTAAGTTGTGCTACCTATTCATCTACAACTTTCAAAATGCATTTTTTAAAATAGAAACAACTGATTTTATTGAGAAAAAATGAAAGAATGTAAGGGCCTACAAAAAAAACCAAGGACCAAATCTCACTAGGGCCCCTATCCACACTTTTAAACACTCTATTGTTCATTTCCCCCCCAAGATCCCACAACAAAGTGCACATCCGAACAAACCACAAAAAAGCGGCCTCTAAGCACTCTATTGTTTCTCTTTGAAAGGAAGGAAGAACTCCTCGATCATTGTACGAACATCCCTCTGGCAAGCTAACACAAAATCAAACTCATGAAATAAACAGTTCCACATAGAGCTCGCATACTGACAATCCCAGAGAAGGTGATCTAGGTTTTCCTCCACCTCTAAAGAAAGGATACAACAAAAAAGACCCATGAACGTAGGCATCTTTCCCTAGAGCCTATACATCATATTCACATGACTAAGCAACACTTGTCAAGTAAAGAACTTAACTTTCTTTGGTATCTTAATCCTCCATAAAACATCAAAGACCGACTCGTTAGCAAGAGAGGGATCAAATAAAAGCCTAAATGACTTACAAGATAAACCCTTTAAAGGATTAGGACTCTAATCATGAATATCCTGTCTCCCAACCTAAAGGTAAACTCCTCAAGCAGAGAGATGAGGGACGTCACCTTCATGGTTCCCTATTGGACAATGGACAATGAAAACCAAAGAAGGACCCAGAGCTCTTTGACCAAACAAAAAATATCAGACACAGGACAATTTTTAGAGGAAAAATGATATAACCGAGGAAACGCAAATGAGAGGGGTCTATCCCCCACCCATTGATCTTCCTAGCAATATGGTTCATTACCTTCCCCACAACACAACAAACAAGATGGGAGAAAGAAGGAAGCTCAAAGAAATATCCTTCCAAAGATTTTCAAAGTTTTCAGTGTGTGTCTTTAACCCCTTTTGCCACCCATTCCAAGGGATAGGGCCATGCTTACTTACAGTAATCCTATGCCACAAGGAATCAGGCTCAAAGGCAAAATGCCAAAGCCATTTAGCCAACAAAGTTTTGTTGCGTAACCTTAAATTTTCGAGCTCTAACCCCTCGGTTCACAAGTCTCCCCACAATTTCCCAACTAACCAAATGAGATATTTTCTTTTCCTCACCCCTTCCCAGAGAAAGTCTCTCATGAGTTTCTTAATTCTCTTACCAACCGAAATTGGCAAAAAAAAAGAAAAGAAAAAAAAAAAAGAAAAAGGGTAATACATAGGAATTTCACTCAATGCCAATCTCATCAGAGTAAGTCTACCAGATTTGGAGAAAAAACTTTTCTTCCACGAGGCTAACCTCTTCCTGATCTTTTTGATGGGGGTATTCCAAAAGGAGTGCTTCAGGTTTCCTCCAAGAGGGAGGCCGAGGTAGGAAGAAAGAAAGGATCCAACTTCACAACCACTCAAATTCGCCCATCTATTGAGCTTCTCCTGATCATAGGTTCTCCTTAGACCACCTACTCTAATACCATGTTAAATCACCAATTGATCTAAAAGCTTAAGCTGATGGGTAAAAGTAAATTTAATATTATATCACTAACATGTATCATCTACAAACTAAAGATGAGACAAAGCCACCTCCTTGGAATCGATCTTGAGAATGCTACCTTCCACCCCTGCAGATGATACCACTTAAAACATCCACGTCCAAAAGGAACAAGCAAGGAGATAAAGGGTCCCTATTGATTATGTCCTATTTTGTGAATATCCCCATTTTATTTATTGTATTATATTTGCTATATTTTTTTTCCCTTATTTGTAATGGGGTATGCCTTCTATTTAAGAAACCCCTTTGTCTTGTGAGTAATAAGAGAAAAAATACATATTGTTTCATGGTATCAGAGCAGCTGATATTTTAAAACCCTAATAAACAAAACCCTAAGTTTGAAACCTTAAAACCTACCATCTACACCCGCTGCCGCTTCGTGCATTGTCCGCTGCTGGGTCGATTGTTTCTCCGATCTTCCATCGCTGGCCATTCACACGTCAGACACTCACCTCTCGCCAGAATCTCGCGATTTTGTGTGCTGTCTTTTGGTCGTAGGTTGCTGTTTTCTGGTCCTTGCTGATTGTTCTTGAGCGGGCATTGCTGGTCGACCTTGTTTACACCACCCACCGCTGTTGTCCCCCAGTTTCCGCCGCCGATCACCGCCTATCGCTGCCAGTGAGCTTGCTGAGTGGTTTTTTGGTTCGTTTGGCTGTTTTTAATTGTCAAATCTGTTTTTTTCCTTTGAATTTGTGTTGCCACAAGCAATATGTCAGATAATAAATCATCCATGGACAAAGTCTTTGACAACCGTATCCATTCCAATAGTCCAACTATCCAAATAACCACCATTTGGCTTAATGGGGACAATTTTTTTCGTTGGTCTCAAAGTGTCCAAATGTATATTCGAGGACAAGGGAAAATTGGCTATATTATTGGAGAGAACTACACCAAACTCAAATGACCCTTCGTTTGCTAGGTGGGATGCTGAAAAACTCCATGGTTATGACTTGACTTGTAAATTCCATGGTGGAAGACATAAGTTGTAACTACATGTGTTATTCTACTGCCAAGGAATTATGGGATAGTGTGACCCAAATGTATTCTGATTTGGGCAACCAGTCACAAGTGTTTGAGTTGAATCCTAAATTGGGTGATATACGACAAAGAGGTAGTTCAGTTACACAATACTATCACTCCCTAAAAAGGATTTGGCAAGACCTTGACCTCTTTGTCATATATGAGTGGAAGTCTACAGAGGACCAAAAGCACTATAGGAAAACTGCCAAAGATGATCGTATTTACAAATTCCTTGTCAGCCTCAGTGTTGAGTTTGACGAGGTTCAAGGTAGGATACTTGGAAAAAGTACTTTTCCAACTATTAATGATGTTTTTTCTTAAGTTCACAGGGAAGAAAGTCGTCGGAATGTTATGATTGGCAAAACAACTATTGATTCAGTTGAATGCTCTGCGTTGGTGATTGAAAATACTGCAATGAAGGCTTCTAATCAATCCAACAAGCCACATGAGTAGTCTCGTGTCTAGTGCGACTATCGCAATAAACCGTGACATACACATGAAACTTGTTGGAAACTTCATGGCAAACCTACAAATTAGAAAAGCTCTAAACAAGGTGAGAGAAATTCCATCGGCATACCTCTAATGCTAATGTTGTTGACTCCAACCCATTCAATAAAGAGCAAATTGATAAAATTCTGAAGCTAATAAAGACCAATTCATCATCTGGTAATCCTAGTATTTCCTTGGCACAATCAGGTACTTGTCCCCAATCTCTCTCTTGCCTCAATTCATCTTCGTGGATTATAGATTCTGGAGCAACTGATCGTATGACTAGTTCATCTTGTTTATTTGAATCATATTCTCCCATGTATTGCAATGAAAAAATTCACATTATCGATGGTAGCTTCACCTCTATTGTAGGAAAAGGAACTATTCCTTTGACTACAAAACTTACATTACGTTCTATCCTTCATGTTCCAAAATTAGCTTGCTATTTGTTATCTATTAGTCAAATCTCTAAGGATGCTAACTATCATTTTATCTTGTGTGGAACTCATTGTATCTTTCAGGATCAGGACTTGGGAAAGGCGATTGGACGTGCTAAGATGATTAATGGTCTCTATTACTTTGAGGAAGTGTCAACTAGTCAACAAAAAGTTCAGGGCTTGAGTAGTTTTTGTTCTCCTGTTGTTAAAGAAACTATCATGTTGTGGCATTCTAGATTAAGGCATCCAAATTTCTTCTACTTAAAGTAATTGTTTCCCGATTTATATAAAGAACTTGATTGTTTGGGTTTTCAATGTGAAAGTTGCATATGTGCCAAACACCATCGATCCTCTTATGTGCCTAAACCTTACAAGGCCACATCACCCTTTCCTTAATTCATACTGATGTCTGGGATCCATCTAAAGCTTTGACGCATAATGGTAAGTGTTGCTTTGTTACCTTTATAGATGATCACCTCATTTAACTTGGCTTTATTTGTTGACCAAAAAATCAGATGTAAAAGAGGTTTTTGTTCAGTTTTACATGATTGAGACTCAATTTCAAACTAAAATTTGTATTCTTCACTCTGATAACAGCACTGAATATTTTAACAAACAATTAACTGCCTTTTTGCAAGATAAAGGTATTCTTCATCAAGCTGTGCGTCGCGACACTCCTCAACAGAATGGTATTGCTGAGCAAAAAAATACACTTACTTGAAGATGCTCGTGCTCTTGTGTTTTCTATGCATGTTCCAAAATATTTATGGGGTGATACAATCCTCACCGCTGCATACCCAATCAATCGAATGTCGTATAAGGCTTTGAATTTTAAAACTCCTTTGAATCGTTTCAAAGAGTTTTTGCCTACTGTTCGACTGTATTCTGATTTACCATTGAAAATTTTTGGGTGTACTGCATATGTCCATACTCCTATGCTTTCTCGAACTAAACTTGACCCTTGAGCCAGTAAATGCATTTTTGTCGATTATGTCTCTCATAAGAAGGCTTACAAATGTTTTAATCCTTCGACCAACAAGTATTTTGAGAGTATGGATGTGTCTTTTATGGCACAAATTCCACACTTCTCTCAAATACAACAGAACGAGCCATCCACAAACTGATGGTCAAACCGAAGTCACGAACCGTTCCCTCAGCAACCTAGTCCTCGCACAAGCAGAATTTGCCTTCACCTGCATGAAAAACAAATCAACAGGGACGTGTCCCTTTGACATAGTATATACTAAACTCCTATCTCTAACTGTTGATCTTGCTCAACTTCCTTCTTCGGTTGATCTTAACAGTGATGCTGAAGAGATGGCTGAAGCAATTGTTCGTCTACACAAAGATGTTCAAGCAAACATTGAGAAAGCAAACTCTTCATACAAAAAAGCAACTGACATACATAGACATCTTCAACAATTTCATGAAGGAGATTTGGTGACGATTCACCTCCGCAAGAGTAGATTTCCAGCCAGCACTTACAACAAACTTAAAAATAGAAAACAGGGTCCTTTCAAAATTCTCAAAGCTTTTGGAGCAAACGCCTTCCGCCTAGAACTACCTCCAGACTTACATATTAACCATGTTTTCAACGAAGCTGATCTACATCCATATAATGCCCCTGATGAGTTTCAATTAGCTTCCTGAACCTCGAGAACGAGCTTCATTTTTAGGAGGGTGGAATATGATGTATCAAATAATAATTAGTTTACCTTTTAATTAAAAAACATTAACCGGTTACCTGTTTATAACTGGCCAAATATTTAGTGCATAGTTTGTTAAAATCCTTACCTATAAATAAAGGTTGGATCATCCATTAAACATCAATAATATGCATTTTGATTCATAAACTCTTTGGTTTCACACCATGATCATTAAAAACAATAACTTCCTCCTTAGTGTGGCCTTGTCAATGTACTTGAAAAACAATATCCTACAATCAATATGTTCAATAGTCCTGGAAGTTTTCCATCATGATAACCATCAGCTTCTCTCGAGGGACATAAGGAACATTGGAAAGATTTGTAGTTTTCCTTTTGGAAAACCACCAATTAATTTCCATTTTTAGAGCTACCGTTAGTTATTGTTTCAAGAAAACTAGACCTCTTTTCCTTGGATTCTCCAAAAGGGCAAATATCCTTGACAATATCACCAAACGTTCAACTACCATCTTTTAGTTCCACAATAAACACATTCCTAGAATAGGAGCTTGAGAAGAATTCCTCTGGAAGCTTAACAAAATCCTTCCATCCCCATAAGCCTATCCTCATAGGAACTACGATATTACTCTTTAGACCATCACTCTTTAGACCATCATTCAACACTTGATGGAATTTCTACAACTCCTCTTTTGTTCATGTAGGAGGATTGTTAGGCGGGTGATAGCCCATGAGTGCTTTGTTTCCACAGTTGTACAATCTATTGAACAAGAGGTTGCACCCCATGGCACCTGGGTTTTGCCTTCCTCAAACCCTCATTCTTCAATCTCCTTAGGCTTCCATTGTAACCTGTTGATAGAGGAGGTGAATGAAGTGGCAGGATGTGAACCCTCGATCATTCTAAGGGCATCTTTTGCCATTCTTCTTATTCATATTTGGCCTACCCTTCTCTTGGGCCATTACTTTGGGCCTTCACTTTCTCCTCCTCCTCCTAGAAGGTTAAAATTCCAATGAAAATTAAGTCTTTTAGCATGACAGGTTTTACATGGGAGATTTACTATGATGGATCGTGAACAAAATATTCTTCCGACGTCTTTGACCTACAATGGTGCATTCTCTAAAGGCAGCACAATGAGGACCTTGATCATATGATATGAGATTGCCAGTTTGTTCAATACCTTTGGAGTTAATGGTGACATTGTTTGGTGTTTGTGGGGCTCAGAACAGAGATGGTAGATATATGGTGGAGGAGGTACTTATGAATTCTCCTTCTAGAGAAGGGAAAAGTGTTGTGGCATGCTAGTTTCTTTGGAATTTTGAGAGGCATTTGACTTTAGAGGAATAATAGAATCTTTAGAGAGGTGGAGAAATATGTGAAAAGGTCTAGGAGGTGGCTAGGTTCAATGCCTCTTCTAAGGTATCAGTCACTATGCCTTTTTGTAATTATAAGCTTAGTCTAGTTCTTTGGGATTGGAGTTCTTTTCTATAACTAGTGTTCAAACTCCTTTTTTCTTTTTTTCTTTTTTTCTTTTTTTCTTTTTCTTTTTTTTTTTTTTTTTTT
>QLSR01000339.1:1068222-1113859 GCA_031780015.1 Citrullus colocynthis
TTTTTTTTTTTTTTTTTTTTTTTTTTTTTTTTTTTTTTTTTTTTTTTTTTTTTTTTGTGTGTGTGTGTGCCCTGGCATATTCCTTCATTTATGTGAATGGAAGTGCAATTTATTGCCCAGATAAAAGAATACACAAAACAAACACACCTTCCATCATACAAACACAATGACACAACAATTTCCAATGGAAAAACTCTCATATTGGGTTGAAACTCACTACGTTCCTTCAAAATTAAAAGCATACGACTTCTTCAAATTTCTAAATTTATAAAAAAAAGTATCGCATCTTTGTTTAGGGCCAGATAGGAGAAACAACTTTGAGAGCATACTGAAGAAGTTAAGCAAGAGAGATCACATGAGAAAGGGAGAGGCAGAAGGATGAAGAGTAGGAGAGATGATTGACAAAGAAAAAGCATAAAATACAATTTTATTTGGAAGCTCTGATATAGTTTATACAAAGTAAAGACATGTCAGGTTTGAGTACTTGGAAGAAGTTAGCGTTCACTAACTACACATTTGAAGAACTGATCAAGAGCTATTACTCATTCAGTTGAACAGAAATTGTAGATGATTAAGATAAACTGATACAAATTATTGAACACAACAAAAGGTGCAAAGATATGCAAACTTCCAGCACGACTATTAATACAAATGAAAAAGAAACAGAAATATTTGCAACTAGCAAGTTGTTGTCGGTTAACATTAGGAAAATGGAAGCACTGATTCATGAAGCGAATTTAAAGCTAAAGAACAGCTGGGCAGTTGCATTAATCATATTCTGTAAATTTCAGTCTAGTTAATATCTTTACCTAAACTTTTAACTATAGCAGTTATCTTCAAGTTTAGAACTTAGAAGATTAATTAATCTCACCTTGGCTTGATGACATATAGGAGTATGAAGGTTATTGCTAAAAACAAGCAGAGCCCTCCAACAGTAAGATAAGCTATGCCTAGAAAATCATTCTTCCCACCGATCCAACTAGTGGTTGAAAGGACCAGCTTCTTTTTACCACCGAAGCTATAGGTATTATAGTTGTTTTCTATCACCACTGTTATTATATCATTAGCTTCAAAGTCTGCTTCTATCTTCCCATATAGTTTCCTGAAGGTGGGCAGTGCAGCTGTTCGCATCCAGACAATAAGATCCTCTTGCTGGCTCAGCTATTACACAAAAAGGAAAACATATTCATACATTAACAAGAATCAATGAGAGGAGGTAAACAATAACATAATCAGACAGCATCAACATAAGATTGTAAAACGCAAATTAAGCATACTCACAGGTATACTCGCATTTAGTTTTGCACCACCAATCAAACTCCCACTCTGGAAGTTTTTAGGATAGACATCAGATCCATATTTTTTTTCTTGGTCACTTTTCCAGGCTATGTCCTTCTTGCTGACATGTAGTGCCTTGTTCTTCATAGAAAAACCATATGTATCATTGAACAAACTCCAGGCAATGAGGCCACAAGGGACAATAGGAGCCCCTTGCCCAATGGTTGCTTCTGGTGCACATGTTTTTGTATCTGCCTCTGCCGCCTTGCTTCGCAATTGTTTATCACTTCTGCTTTTTACATAACTGATAATGTTTCATATGTCAAAAGAAACAGAAAAATATGTTAAAACAGAAGAGCAAGAATCGAAAAAGTTGTTGAAGACTTGAAGGACACTTGAAGAAGCAGGTAGGCACAAGTCTCAATGTAACACGATTTCCCTACTTTAAATCCTAAAACAATAATAGAAAGAACTCTCCAGAATGATTTAAGAAGGTGCATGATATTTTCTAGTGTCACAATTTTTATCGCTTACTTTCATAGTAAAAGAAAATGAATTGATAAAAATAAAGAAAACTTGCTTTTTTAGTCTGCAAGGTTTAGGTAATAGATATGTTTGGTCCTTAAGGTTTCAAGACCTTACACTTCCGTCCCTTATGTTCAAGAAATACTCTATTTCAATCCTCAACGTTGGATGAAAATGACATGACATATTTTATAATAAAAAAAGCTGACGTTGCAACTTTAAAAAATAATAATAACAAGCTCTCTCTCACTTCCTCCCACCTCCTTCTCCTTCCCCTTCCTCTTCCCCTTCCATAACATCGACGCTCCACCATGTCGGCCACCCATCACCTTTGCCCACAGCCTCATCACGCCCTCTCTTTTTCTCTTTTCACCTTCTCCCTATCGTAGAACGAGCTCCACTGGCCTTTCAAGGTCTCTTAGCCAAGGCTGTCAACCAATTTAGTAAAAGAAATATTTCATTGATAAATGAAATCAAGGTAACACCCCAAACACCTAAAGGTGATTACAAAAGAGATTGCCAATTGGTAAGGTCATCAACCATTTTAGTCTCATCAATGATGTGTAATTATCAAAAGCAGCCTCCACAATTCTCTTCCAGAGCCTTGTTGCGGCTTTTCCCAATTGGATCCATTAACTTCACTATTTTCCAATCTTAAAGGAATTCTCGTATGCTATCAAGATAAGAAGACAATGTTGGAATATTCAAGAAGTACCTAAAGGGAGGATAAAATCAAACCCCATATTTTTGGCAAAATGAAACCCAAGTACTTGCAAATGGCCAAATGGCCAAATCTTTCCACATCTCCATTCAAATATGGATCAATCTCATCAATACCATAAATGACCAAATCGAGATGCATATTGTTGTCCAGATTAGAAAGAGTAGTGTTTCTTAAAGCTGAAGGTGCAATAGAGGACAATAGCTTTCAGGCTTTAAGCGCAAGTTTTTTTTTTTTTTTCCTCCTGTGAGGCGCAATATATATACACACACACACACAAAAACATAAGGACTTTTGCATTTAAGGTTAGTAAATTTTGTTTTCTAAAATTAATGAAGAAAAAAACCCTAAACACAAGGATTTTTGCATTTAGGGTTAATAAAAAAATAAAAAATAATGAAAAAGTCCCAAGACCCAAACAGAAGGCTCACACTTAATCTGTCCCTTCTTCCATGCACCTTATTGCGAGACACCATGATAAGAAAATAATTGGTGTTAACAGAAACTAGAGCTAAAAGTTTCTTGAAGCATTGAAAGTTTGCTTCCAAGCTAATTCTCTGAGCTTGCTTTTTGTTTTTTCTTTTTTTTTTTTTTTTTTTTTTTTTTTTTTTTTTTTGATATCAGTGAGTGTTCAGTAGTCTCCAGGATATGGTGAAGAGTTGCAAATATTCAAGCTACAAAACCACCCAAAAGAGACGATGAATTTGATATTCCAAATTCATCCACATTATCTATGAATAATGTTCCAATTTAACTTTTATGTATTTGCATTATGAGGTAGTTGAAAGTGTGTTAGATGAACTTAGTTAATTTGGTGAAAGGTTATGACCTTTCCTAGTGACCTTTCATTTAGTTTAAATAGTGTTGTAATTTTCATATTGAAAAAAAAAAAAAAAAATTGAAATGGAGAACTTGGGTTTTAAACCTTGAAAGCTTTTGAGTTTTGTTTCTTGTGTTTGATTGTGATAGAATGAATGAATATTTGGAGCATTCAAGTAAGGAGTGATCTGTCTAGCTTGTGGAGTGCTTTGAAAATCGAGGGTTGATGGGAGTTTCAAAGCTTTGTCCGATCCTGGTTTATTAGATCGTCTAAGTAATTTGTTATCTAGACTATCTTAGGGGTTGAAATCAAATTGGTTTTGGGGTTGAGTTCTTTAGATCTTGTTATTCAATATGGTTCTTAGATCTGACAGTCTAAGAGTTTCTTATCATTTGGTATCAAAGCTTTGGCTCTAGATCAGTTATATGTTTCCTAGATCAGATATATGTTTACACTGTTGCAATGTTTTCTTATTATTTTTCATTTTGTCAATTTCCTTTTTCTTCTTATTCATCTTGTCAATTTCTGTCCAAACATATAAAACACAAAAAAAAAGTCTCAGTTTTGTTGTTTGTTTGGTGTCGTTGTCTTCTGTTGTTTAATAGACTGTGTCTTGATCTACAACTTGCCTTGATACCAAATGATAAAGAAACCCTTCGAGTATCATAAATAATGTGGATGAATCTTGTGACACATTATTCATAAATAATGGGGATGAATCTAGAATATTATATTCATGGTGTCTTTTGGGTGGTCTTGTAGCTTGAATATTTGCAACTCTTCACCATAGCTTGGAAAGTAAACATTCAATGCTTCAAGAAGACTTTTAGCTCTATTTCTTGCTATTGCCAATTATTTGCTTATCACCCCCAAACCTAGACCTAGCGCCTAGGTATGCGCCAAAGGAGTTGTTTAAAACACTAGGAAAGATAGGTTCTTGGTGCCCCACCTCCCTCTCCTGTCACGATTGTGCTTTCCCCCTGCCTTATTGGGTCTTGTTTTTAGGGTTTCTTAACGTTTCATTTTTCTCAGCTAGTGATCTTCGATTTTTGGGAGGTTGGGGGTGTCGACCGGCTGATCGTATGATCGACCAATCGGTTTTAGTCAGTTTTTTGGTCTCCGTCACAATAATAATAATAATAATAGAACGGAATAAAAGGAAAAGAACAGAGTCAAAAGAGAGAAAAAATAACAAAAAAAAAGGAAGAGAAAGAGGAGAATGAGATTGAAAAGAAAATGAAGAAGAAAAGGGAGAAGAAATAAAGTTCCTCAAAAAAGAGAGAAGAAATGAAACAAAGGGGAAAGGGAAGAGATTAAAAAAAATTGGAGAAGAAAAAGAAAGGGGGAGGAAGAACCGTGACCCATTGAGGATGGGAAAGAAAAGAGGGAAGAAGTGGGAGAAGAAAGAAGGAAAGCAAAATCGAAAATAGTGAAAAAGTTGGTTCTGGGAGTTGTAGATTTGATAGATGAGAGAGAAAATTAATGATTGTTTTTCACAATACCAAGAGTGGTTTTGAAAAAGCCATGGGCTCCCAACGTTTGCATTAATCATTGTTATTAGGGGTGTGCATGATTCGGTTCGGTCCGGTTTTGGTCCAAACCATGAACCAAACCGAAGTTATCGGTTCACAATGAAGAAGAACCATTGAATACCGATTTTCATTGGTTTCATTTCTTGGTTCGAACCAACCTGATTCAATTCAGGTCGGTTCGGTTCGGTTCGGTTTTTAACTAATGGTTCAGTTAAAGCGAGAGCCAGAGAGAGAGAGGTGAGAGCGAGAGAGTTGGTCGCGTCGAAGTTTCGCTCTCGCTCTCGCTTCCTTTCCTCACTCACAATCACTCGTATCTCTCTCGCTCTCGCTCTCTCTCTCACTCTTGCTCTCGCTCTCGCTCTCACACTCACAATCCCTTTTATCTCTCTCGACTAGCTCAGTTCGGTTTTCTGTAGTTTTCTAGGATACTGAACCGATGACCAAACCGAATTATTCGGTTATGCTCTTCAATGAAACAGTGGTTCTCCATTCTTAAAAAAAAAAACCGAACTAACTGGCGCTTTTTTTCGGTGTTTGCACACCCCTAGTTGTCATTTTTTTTTTACACATTATTAATTAAACTAGTTGGGTTCAGTCAAATTCTCATTAATTTTTGGCCAACCAACTGACTGGTTGGTTTGGTATTTCACAAAACTGACTGCCAACCGCTTATGTGAATAAACCACCCGCCCGCCATCGGTTCGGTCGATTTCGGTCATTCAGCTCAACTTTTCAGATTGTCTTGATCACCCTACTTGTCTCCCACAACCACAAGTCTCAAAATTTTTCCAAATCTAAAGAGGGAGGGGGCATGGAGAGTGAGGGCCAATTGCTCGGGTAGGGTGGTGAAGGTAAAGGGTACAGTACAACAGCATCAGGGTTAGAGGGGAAGGGGGTGGATGGAGGGGGAGAGATAGAGTTTTCTTTTTTTAGAAAAAGAAAAAAAAGGTCAAATCATTCTTCAATTTTGTTGACTAAAGGTCAAAATTATAAAATGAAGTATTTCCTAAACGTTAAGAGGGAAGTGTAAGATTTTCAAACTTAGTAACTAAATGGAACTATTACCCAAACTTTAGGGACCAAAAAGGTAAATTTCCCTAAAAATTAAGGCATCCTCCCTTCTGATCTTAATTCATATTTATACAAGAAATTTTTATATGAACCCAGTTCCTCCTTGTAGTGGAAAGCAGCCTCATAAACTTTACAACATTCCTTAATTGCTTGCACCACTTTCTTCCATCTCATATGTGTCACATGCTTATTTTAATGTATTATTTCCAGACAAGTGGAAACTAAAGAAACAGGTTTGCAGCCTGAGGGATTAGATAGAAATAATGTTACCATGGTCGACAAGAAATGCATGAAGCAAGCGAAACAAGATAATAATACATAGTGGGCAAACCAAAGGAAGGCAAGAGAACAATAAATAAAAATCAGACTACACTCCAAGAGTTGTAATTCTGAACAGCCTGACGAAGAAAAGTCTGAATGAATTTCTTAACTTCCATTTTCTCTTCTAGGTAAACTATGACATGAACATAAAGCATAACTGTAAACAGATTAACAGCTTGGTTCATTTTCTCCAGTTTGCTCCTTAAACTAAAATTTTCATATCTTTACTTTTACAAATTAAATCACGCACTTCTTAACTTTAATAAGTTATATGACCTTACTTGAATAGGATCTGTTTCATAGATTGTACACTGTGTCCTTCAATTCTAAATACTTAGCTATGCAACAGATTTTCTATTTCTTCTTCTCCGGATAAATAACACTCCATATTTCTTATTATACTGGAAAGGCCAGTTCAACATAATTCAATAGATGTCGCAAATCATGAAATAAACAACACCTGCTATTTGCTCATAAACAGTTTATTTCTCCCGAATTCAAGACTCTACCAAGACTTTTTATGTTGATTTCCACTTACCGTCGGTGATTTTGATAGAAGTTATCAAGCTGATAATAGATAAAAACTGGACCTTTCATTGGTTTAGGAACCTGAAAAGCATTAAGTTGACAGAACTGTTTAGACAGATAAATTAAGAGATAAACACGAAAAGGAACCAAAATCCAATCTTCCTTTTAGCAACGACAATAGAAACTGTACTTACAGTCAACTCCCTGCTACATGTTTTATTAGTTTTGCTGTCTTTAATAAACGTAAGAGGATTGCCTTGAAACTCTGGAGGAAGGCAATCATGGTCGTATTGATCCACAATTTCAACAACCTGAGTATCATGGAAAGCATATGGCTCAAGTTGAGCATTTAATAGTCTAAAAATAAATTAACAAATAAGAACTCCATAGTATCATATTTGCAAGGATGAGGCAGACAAGAAAGTACTTGTTCTGACGCAAATAAGGAAGCAATGCCTATGGGGATAAAGATAATACCAACAGCAACGAAGGATGTTATAACCTGAAATCAAATAGTGACACCTAATAAAAAGGTGCATAATGCTACGAAAGGGACCAGAGCAAAAAATAAATTCAAATCTTTTTTAGGGATACCCATCCTGGTGTTAGAATTGGTTTGCAAGCAGGAAGCTCTTGCTGTGTAAATCTAGAATCTGCAATCAAATTAAAAATAAAGAATAAGCACCAACCAAGTGTCTATGACATTGCCAATAGAATTGACCTTACTTTTATGAGACATAACAGAACTCCTTGACATGAGAATTGATCATTTGAATGGCTAGCATTTAAAATGATTATAATGCAAAGATGCACAAACATGAATTCAGATGGAACCAGGAGCACAAATTAAAAAATTCCTACATAGGAGTTAATATAAATTATACAACCAATGCCCAAATAAGGACGAACAAGTACAAGAACGTAGGTTAAGAGGTAAACTTCCAAAAGATTAAACCAAAGAGAGGAGAAGAGACTGTATACGGAAACCAAACAACCGTTAACCATAAATATGGAAGAAAAAAAATTAAAGAAAAATACAGAACTCCACAACATGAGAATGAAGCACTGAAATGCTAGAATGCATTTAAAACGATTATAATGCAAAGATGCAGAAACATTTCAGACCCAAAAGCAAAAACCAAAAATTTTGCTCCACATGAATGCTTCTCATAAACTTCACAAAAAAAATATCCAAAAGAACAACGAAGAAGTACAAGAACATAGGTCGAGAGGTAGCTTCCACGAGATTTATCCATAGAGAGGAAGAGATCGTATACAAAAATCCAAAATGACAAAACAGAATAATTCTTAAGAACAGTTATAAAAATTGACACGAACAGAACGAAGACTAGGGGGGAAAAGAGTAAATATATGACATTTGGGTTTCTTCGATTTCTTGGGTGGAGTGGACGAATCAGAATTTCCTTGCTGCATTCTACCCGCCGAGCTCGTTGCCCCGTGAGTATTATTCATTTCTACGCATCAAAACGAAGAGAACAAGGTTATTAATCGGCAATCTCATCTTTCTGCAATTTTTATCCTCTTTGCTTTCGAAATCGAACAGTGGGTTACGACAAAATTTAATCTTTCCTATATGGGTTGATCAATTCTGACAAAAGAAACACGAAATTAAGGGGAAATTTGATTTGGGTATGGAGGAATCTCAAGAGAAAAGACAAAAAGAGAAGTTAGAAAAGGCAATCTCAGACCTGATCGATGAATCTCATCCGATCGGTGGCCCTTGCTTCACGAACCCACTTTCTCGTTTCGGTAAGGCCACCAACACATATCGCCCATTATCGAGATTTAGTGGAAGTAGTTTCGCGCGGTTTTCATATTTTTCCATTTTGTATTTTATTTCAAAACATTTTTTATTTTTTATTATACCGCTTGTTTTTTTTTTTTTAATTTTTTTTTCCGAAAATTCTGATGACCTAAAAGAATATGATCAATCCAACTCAATTTCTTCTGACTGAATTGGGTTATTAAATCATTCCGTTTGAGTTCAAATAAATAAAAATTTTATGGTTTGAATTTATTCATGAATTCAACTAAAATAATTCAAACTAATCTAAACAAATGAAATTTATTATTAATTTTAAAAAGTGTATTTTTTATTTATGAAACAATTATTTATTGATTTATATTTAATATAGTTTAATTTTCTAAGGGTAAATTGAAATTAAGTTAGTTAATCTTAATTCAATATATGAAAATAATTAAATAAAAAAATGATCCTATTAACATTTTACTTAGTTTTAAAGAAAAAAATCAAATAAATGATCCGAGTAACCCAAACCAACTCGACCATGGTTGAGTTTGGTTCATTATCATGAATTATTCGGGTTGAAAAAACTTACAACTTGAACAATTGAATTAAGACTAAAAAGTTCTTCCACCAACTCAATCCACGAAGACTCTTACTTGTCCATTCAAATTGAGTTTTAGAAAATTGGAAATATTTGGGAGTGTTCCTGTAGTGCTCTTAAAGCAATTAAGAAATTTGCAATTTGAATCCTCGTCCTCATATTGTATTTTTTTAGAAAGAAAAATGTAGTGTTATTTGGAGTACTACCACTCATGTGATGCAATACTACACTTTATAGTTTTATTCGAGTACGTAAAGAAACAAAGAAAGGTTTGAGTCTTGTAAATTGTTAGGATCTAAATAATTGTAACTGTTTGAAAAAAAAAAAAGGAATTTGTAAAATTTGTGCAAATGATGTGATTGTACCTACAACCATGTCTACGCTATTATTTAATGATATTTTATATTTATAGTTTAGATCACACGTATACGAAAGAATACACTAATTCCTTTAACCTAAATAGTTATAAATGTGGCAAAAGACATGACTTTTCATTCAAACATATCTTTACTATTAGATCATAGTTTTTTTATTTATTTATGGTGTAGATCACACTCATACTGAAAAGCACTCAAAAAGTGTTTTATTTTGCTTTCTAATTTAAAAATTTTTATGGTTAAACGAGGTATTTAATAAGTTAATTTGAACATGAGGCAGACGAAAAAACGTGTAGTGCCGCAACACTATGACGGGAAGATGCAGTCAAAATGGATAGAGCATCGCAGTGCTGTAGCAAATTCTAACCCTTTTAAATTATGGCTTATTTGTACGTTGGAGATCACCATAAATCAGATGAAGTACAAAACAATAAAAATTGGAGAGAATTGAAGGAAAAGAAGCTAAGGAGGATGATTGAGAGCTAGAGGGCAAGGGACGAAAGTGGATCAATCAACCTAGGCAACGTTAGTGTCATTTTTGAACATTTCTTCCTTGTTCTTTCAATTTTCTACAAAAATTACTGTTGTGATATTCTTCTTTATTAGTCCAATATGAGTAGCTAAGTTATTTACTTAGGATGTTATGGTGATTTTGAACGATTATCGACAATGTATTGATTTTGGGTTTGAATTCATTTTAACTGCATCTCAAATTCTCTATTGTTTTATAAAGTTAATTGATTGGTCATTGATTAATTCTTTTTATGCTTGTTCTCTGCCTAGGCGAGAAAGAATTATTGTTGGAACTAGCATTTTGAATCGAGATTAATTTATGCACGAGTGATAAAATAGGTTAAAGGAGCTATAATTGAATCCTCGTAATGGTGTGTTTATTTGGCTAATTGCATGTGAATGAGTTAGGATTTAGACACTAAGATGGATTGACATTGATAGGGGAAATCCTAAACTTAGTGTTTAGGTTCATGCAAATATCGTTCATTTAATCCTTCAATCGGTACTGATAAGCAATTTAAAATTGAATCAACATTTTGGGGTTGTGTCTCTGATATCTATTAATTTAATTAATTTGAGTTTAAAATTAGAAATCTTTGAGATCATTTGTAAGGTATCTATATAAAGTCAGCTAATAATTAACAATAGCTAAAAAAATATTAAAGTCTAATCTCTATAGACAATATCTAGTGTAAATAGGAAAAATATTACTTCAATGCATGTGCTTGCGCTAGTGTCACATATACGAAAAGATATATCACTTTGTCGTGTAACCACTTCGATCAATCTGAATAGTTTTAGTGTGGCGAATGACGTGAATGTTTCTTTAAACATATCTCTACTGATAGATCATGATGTTTCATATAGATGGTATGTATCACACACATGCACAAAATGATACATTATTTTGCATGTAACATTCGATTCAAATAATTGTAACAAATAACATAATAAACATTATTAAAATATATAAAGATAAAATAGAGATGCAGATATTCTTCTTTATATGGATTATAAATAACATATAAATTTTGAAACTTCATCCTCAATAAACCACAACCAAAGTAAATTTGTTTGGATGGTTCAACTAAATTTAGTTTGCCATTGCTGAAACAATGTTGGTTGATAAACAAATACGTTTGTTGCATTTAGGCTAGCATTTATGAGGATGATAGTTGAAGGTTGTAATCCTACTAGTTTGGACACCAATTAGAAGTTGGCTATGCAAAGCCATGTTACACAATAATTTTCTAATGGGTAGAGCAACTAATTAAAGGTAGAATTTAAGTCAAAGTGAACTTAGTTCAATAGTAATCCACATGACCTTCTACTCTGAGCTTGAATGTTCGATTCTCATCCTCACAATTGTTGTACTAAAAAAACTAGAATTTAAGAGTATGGTGGTATTGTGTTAACAATTTGAGGGACTTATATATGGATTGGCCATTGCTTTTAATTAAATTTTGATAAGCTTACATCATGATCAATTGAACCTAGTTAGCTTTGGCGGTGAGTTGTTGAGATAAGTAGATGATATACATAAAATGGAGTATGTAGATGGGTCAATTCTATTAAATAAAAAAAGTTATTTTCAAATACAGGTAAATGAATCAATATATGTACAAATATAATAAAATGTCATTATCTATAAATATCACTATTTATCACTAATAGACAGTGATTTTTTCCTATATTTAAAAATATTTCCAACAGTTTTGTCATTTAAAACAATTATCCAAACAAAAATTAAAATTTTGCATTTTAAAAAAGATTTTCCATTTAAGTTTTATATTTTCCTATCTTTTGTTCCAATGCTTTTAATATTTTCTGGATATGTTTACTAGTCTTAAATTTCTTTTTATTTTTTTTCCTTTTAAGAATATTAAAGTTATGGTGATCGATTGGTGGATTGGTGACAAGTGATCAGTGGAGGACCACAAAAAAGTTAGAATCCAAAGCCAAATAAACTAAAAATTCCTAAAACAAGAGTAAGTTAAAAGTACACTCACAAAGCTTTAATTAGGAGTCGAAGGCAACTCTTATGGCTAAGTATTTACTTTTAAGAGAATGACCCAATGGGTCATTTTAAGAGATGTGAGCTATTTGACTAAGTATGAAAGTTGACTCATTGGCTCAAGTATAAGAGCTAAAGAGAACAATTCACATCATAAGATTAAAAAAAAAAAAAAAATCGTGAAGCCCGACCCATTGATTGGTCATGAAAGTTAAGAAGACCATTGAGACCAACGTATAGAGTCAACCATGAGAGAACATTTATACCAAGTGTTTGTCTTTTAGACCAACTATGCGTGCTTAGATCCACCCATGAAATAATCCCAATAATTTGTAATGATCAAATTAGATTAGTAACAATCCAATTAATGACATGATATGAATAATTGCTCCAAGTAACTGTTATAAAACAACATCACTATATAAGCCAAAAAATACATACATTCGCTCAAATCACTCTAAATTCTCTACTCTTTAACTTCCAACCAAAATCGTAATAACTTGGTTGGTGTTGGTAGCTAATCATCACAGTAGTGCAACGTTTTCTCACAATCACTTATCAGAAATTATTTTTTCAAAATCACTTATCTACCATGTGAAGCATATTATTTGAAAATGAAACATTTTTAGTTATTTTAAAATAATCCAAATGAACATAGCTCAAATGAGATAAAAACTTGTCCTATCGGCTTCAGAATTAAAAGTTTGATTTTCTACTCAACACATTATACATATATATATAACAATTCAAACATGCTTAAAGAGGACTAGTGTGTATCATGGTATTGCATTTTCATCAACAATTTTATATTTTTATTTTTTTATTAATCCAACATTGACATAAGAGATAAATTGATATTCTCGTTATATTTTAAAAATTATAAAACATAAAAATATACAACAGTAACTAATATAAATAATAACTTTAAACATGTGTATTTAAAAGGGTTATTTATTTATTTTTATTTATTTTATTTTTTATTTAAAATTTTTAATACATATATTAAATATTTGTTCTCCAGAGAATAAAAGCTAATTTTGTTGTGAGAAACATTTAATGAACGCGCAAAGGTTCGCGCCTCTTGCTCGCTGCCGGGAAGTAACGGCCGCCACCGCCGGTTCAAATTCTCGCCCACCATCTCACTCAAACCATAGAACAAAACTTTCACACTCTGGAATCGGAACAACTCAGGTTATCTTTTTGCACATATTATTAGCTCGTTTTACACTCAAGCATTCACTGCATGTTTCGTTTCAGTGGAATAGTTTGATCTCATTCTCGTTCTCTGCATCATCCCCTTTTTTTAGGGCACGTTGATTGTTCTTCTGTAAGAATAGAATTGCGTTTTATGGGTTTAGGGAATTTCAAGTGACGGTGGTTTCAGTTTCTCCTTTGTTTGAATTTGGTAGAAGACTGTAGGTTTTCAATGGAGCGTGTTCTGTTTCCGGTGATTCTGTTGTTTGTATTGCCCAAATGCGAATCCTGGGGTTGGTTTTCGTCTTCTTCGTTCTCGGACTCTACCATGGATCCTTCTAAGCAGTACACTGTTGCTGAATTTTCCATGGAGGGTTTCGATGACCGAAAGGGGGTGAGGCGAATTGAGAATGCTAAGAACAAATTAACTTTGTCCAATTCTTGTTGGGAAAGTGCTTACAGGCATCTATTTGCGGGCTGCTCAGAGATTTTTGCTGCGGATGAGAAACGGTCGAGATTTGCTTGGCATCTTAGTGATTGCTTTCAGAAGGATTCTGGCAGGCCTCCTTTTCCTTCTTGTGTCCAAAAATCCCCCATGGCTGAATGCCTCAAATACTTGAATGAACATGAGCATAGGATCTATCTTGAGTTCTTCCTTGAAACTGACTCCATTTGTCATCAGCTACAGTGAGTAATGAGTATCATATCTTATTTTTCATCTAACTTCTTATGAAATTAGCATCATCTCCACATGATTTTGGTATTGTTTCCAGGGCTCATGCGTTCAAGCATGAAACGGAGAGACTGGTGAATGAGTTGAAGAGATCTTCCGAATCTGCAGATGCCAAGTTAGAAATGATTGAGGAAAGGTCGGAATCTCTGTTGCAAAATTCATACCACATTTCTGATTCCTTGAAAACTACTGGTATTCAAATACAACAAGCGGCTCAAACGTCAAGGAAACTAGAAGATCACATGGACACTGTGCTAAACCACTCAGAAGAAGTTTATGAACAATCCAGAAGGATCGAGGCTTCCCGGTTGGAACTTCAAGAAGCTCAGTTGAAGCTGAGAAGAAGTTTGGAGGAAGGAATGGAAATGCTTCAGAATTCCTACAAGAATCTTGACCAAGAGATGGATGGTTTAAGAGACGAAGCCATTGAGATCAAGAATGAGATAACTAAATTAGGAGATGCCGTGTTTTTGAAGATGACATACTTGCAGAGCACGGCTGATGATATTGGGAATATGGCGTGGCTTTCATTGAACAAACAACAAGAACTTCTCGATGCTCAATCCATAGCATTCAGTGGTCTTCATTCTTTAAGCCAAGTTCAATCTGAAGCCCTAGAGGAAAGCAGGTATAAAAAATTATGGATATGGAATAAATTCAGAACCTGCTTAAACTTCTCTAAATTGTTTTGAGGCCTGCAGGAGTAAGCTGCAACAGTTGGCAGAATATGGCCATAGACAGCAAGAGGAGCTTCTTCAACGACAGAAACAGCTCCAACAGTTTCATGATCGTTTAATGGAAAATTCTCAGTCAATCTTGGCAGCTCAGGTAAGCCTTTTCTTTAAGCCAACACTACGTGGGAGCATATCCGTTGCTTACTTTTCACTCTGTTGACAGCAATCATTTGAATCAAAGCAAGAAAACATATTCATTGCGTTAGACAAGCTCTTCACCTTGCACAATGCAATGTTGCTGGAATCTCGATTTATCAAAGTCTTCTTCATTTACTTCACTTCAATCTTTATCATCTACATGTTTAGTAGCACCAAACAAACTTACGCTGTTAGGCCCTGGCTATATATTGGTAATACAATTTTCTATTCATAAATCTTCTCCTTGTTTGTAGATCAGATAGATTACTGACAAATCAATTTATAATTTGCAGAGCTGTGTGCTACATTCATGACTGACGTAACAATACTTCGGTTGGAGGTGCTTGATATAGAACAGCAAACATGGATCGTAAACGTGGTTCGGACGGTCTTCCTGCTTCTTGCTTTTCTTCAGCTTCTTCATGCTATTTGCACGTACAGGTAAACCAGTATATAATTTTACAATTGAAACCTTAGTCATAAATAAATGCGCTGGTTGTGATGGTAGTTAATACAACTTGATGGTGTCAAAGTGCAGGGACTATGATGTTTTGAACCATCACATGCTACTAATGTTAATGGAAAAGATCAATGGGATGCAGACATCAAATAAGTTAACTTGGGACAGTGACAGTGATATGAACTGGGCTTCGTGGATTAACTCCAAGTTATCTGAAGATATTGAAGATTCTGATTATGTTCTTCCAGAGGAAATAGGGGAGAATTCTATCACTACTACTTCAACAGCAAGAAAGTACAATCTTCGCCATCGACCCCTTCGTCAGTAATTTATCATTTATTAGCAATGACAACACCTAAAAATAAATTTAAAACTTTACTTCTAAAGTTAAAAATGATCATTTCTCTTTGTTTTTTGATATTTGGATTACTATCAGCCTACCTATAGCTTAATTTAATTTGCTTGTACCGTACAGTTTCTTATACAGAATCCTTGAAAAAGGAGTAATGACATAAACAAGTTTGATCAACAGTGAATAGTTGTTTCATTTTCTTTTTTCTTCCTAGCTTGAACAAAGATTAGGATTAATTAATGTGTGGGCTTGATCTGGCCATCTCAGTAGCACGGCCACATCTACAACTGGAACACCATCTTTAAAGTTTCCACATGCTCATAATATAGCATTCTCAAGCCGTGTGACCACAATATGGATGAGGGATTCATTCAAAGGATGTCTCTACTTAATTCAAGTCTATCTTTAGATATGGTATTCAGTACAATATTACATCTCGATAACCTTTTTTTCCCCCCTTCCACCAGACTGATATAAAGACTTGATGGTAAAGCAATTTAGCCTCTACAATTACCAGAACTAAAACTTCTGAATTTCAATCAAACTGAAGGACCAGCATACAAGGTGCAGACATTATTACAGAAGTTTTCTGAGGTAGAGTCCATTCCACCCAAAAATCTTTCTTTAATATCATTAGCTTAGTTTATGTAGATGTTGTCTGTACGATAAGCTTGTTCTTTGTCAAAAAGGGAACTACAAATACACTGTTCTACAATCAGTATCAATGGATTTTTTTACAGCATCCATCACTAGCTGTGTCTTCCTGCTTATCTGTGGCCACTTGCGATCAGGACAAGACCCTGTTGTTCTTATGGCCCCTACAAGCCTTGCGAACTCTGCAATCATTAGAGCCTCTTGTGGTAGCTCATTGGCCACCTCAACTTCCTCTGGTCTTGTGTTCCATCCAATATGGAGTTCTGCAAACTTTGCTCCCGAGGTGATATCAAATGATGCTGAAGTTTCTTGGTAAGGGATGATGAAGTCATAAACATTCAATGATCCACGGGTACCAGATATGGCTATGTCCATGGAGGTATGAGATAGGAAAGAACAATGAATTGTTGCAGTTGTTTCATTTGATGATTTGCCCCAATGAAGGGAGGCCGTGCAGGACAAGATAACGCCCGCTGAGTTCTTAGTAACATCTGGTAGTGCACGGACTTTTATTGGCAATTCATAGTCCTTTGCCCACAATAGGGCTCCGATGCAGTACCAGGCCAAGTCTCCCAATGCACCCAAAGCATCCAGGTCCGGTTTTGCTCTTATATTTTCCTCAAGAAACTGTTTTGTTCCTGATGTTGTTGATGTGCTGTGAATCTTGACATTGCAAATAGATACTGTACTTGTCACTTGCAGTATTTAGAGGTTTTGCTGGCTAAAATTATGTTCTTACATGAATGGTTTAACTTCTACCAAACGTCAATTACCTAATTTTCAGCTTTGGTTCTAACTAGTTTCTACTATTATTAACACTAATTCAAGTTGTCCTGACACACTAATTGAACCTAAAAATGATGATTTAACTTGATTTGAGAGGGGAAAAACAGGTAGATGGGTCAAAAAGTTCGTTAGGATAGTTGGTCAACTCTATTGTGTTACTTTCCATATCCTGCCAAATCATTATTTTTTATTCTAACCAGCATGCCATATCAACAGGGTTACTTAGAACCAAAATCTAAAGTTTAATTAAAACCTCTTAAAGTTCTAGGGTCTAAATTTATAATTTAGCCTCCTATACTTATTTGAGGAGCAGTTTAAGCCAAGATTTTGAAGTTGGGAAAAGATCTTACATAGTTAACATGGCCAAAAAGCTTAGGATCAGAGATAATCTCTTTCATTTTGGCAGTTCTAGGGTGATGCAGCCACATCGATCCATCCATGAACTGCACTCCGTTCGACTCACAGGCATCAAGAATCTGATCAAGCTCTTCAACGTCTAGTGCGGTAGGTTTCTCCAAGAGAATGTGCTTCTTCTTCTCAGCAGCCAAAATTGCCCACTGCCGGTGAAGGCTGGTTGGCAGTGGCATGTAGATGGCATCCACACAAGGGTCATCAAGAATCTGGTCGTAGCTTCCATACACCTTGACAGTTTTTGGCAAGCCATTGATGGCGGCAAAGTTCAAGGCCTTGTCTAGTGATCGGCTGGCGATAGCAGAGATGGTGGAGTTGGGTACTGAGTTTATGGCTCTGGCCACTTTTCTGGCAATCTCAGCGCAGCCGACGATGCCAAAACGGATTGGGTTCTGGGACATTTGTGGTTGCCGTCGGTGACTGAAGAGCTGGGAAAGGTGTGAAGAAATGGAAGGATTACAGCGGTGAGTATGGAAGAAAGAAGATGAAGTTATTTTGGGCTCATGAATCTGTGGATGGTGATATGCATGGTGGTTATTTGTGATTGGTTAAGGGGAAGGATAAAAGCTGATATGGCAACATGGATTTTATATGGTTGAGATCCATGCTTGCTGTTTCTCTTATCACCGTTCTTTTTAGTTATGAGATTTAGACACTTGTTTTCCTTTTATCAATTTGTAGGTTTGAATTCTTGTTTATAACAATCATCTCCATGAAAGTCTATCTTGGTTGGACTTCAAAGATTTCAGAGTCAAAAGGCAATTTTGTAGAACATGACTCATTTTTGCAGAAGAATTTTTATTACTACAAGAGTTTAGACAACACTCTAATACTCTTATTGATTTTTTATTATGTCAGCACCATTTGAGTTCAATACTATGAACTAATTATAAATAATCACAAAAATCTATGTGAATAAAGAATTAAAGAAAACAAACCCATTTTGCTGGGAATCTCATATCAAGTTTGCAAATTTACTTGGTTCTTGCATCACCATCAATAATCAATAATTTAGAGGTGGGAAGAGTAGCTTTTTTAGCATTTGATAATTTTGCATTATGATTTCATAGTTACAACTTAGTTCTTGGACTTTCAAAAATAGAAAGGCCAATTCTAATGCAACATTTCATTTTTTCTCGTTGTACAAAACTTAGAATTGGACTCATATATGAAAGGCAACTATATTATTAAGTTTGCCAAAGTTTTATTTTATTTTATTTTTATTTTTTTAAGTTAAAAAAAAAAAGAAAAAAAAAAAGAAAAAAAGTAAACCGAGATATGGAATCTAAAATTGTATGTCTCTCAAGGCTCAACCAAATTTTGTCTTAGGGAAAAATTCTCCCACACAACCAAATATGGTTTATATGATTTGAAAGTTACACTACACTTACACCTACATCTCCCTCCCTCTCTCTCTCTCTCTCTCTCTCTCTCTCTCTCTCTCTCTCTTACATAACTATTGCAAAATATCTATCTTTCCATATAACATACCTTTTTTCCCCTCTTCTTTAGCTCCATGAAGCCACTTCCTCCCCATAAAACCTCTCTCACACACACATAGGAGAGAGAGAGAGAGAGAGAGAGAGAGAGAGAGAGAGAGAGAGAGAGAGAGAGTGAGATTTACAAAGCTGAAGAAAGGGACTATCAAAACATTAAACTAAATCACTATGTATCTTCTTCTTCTTCTTCTTCCCCAAACTAAAATCTCTTTCATTTGTGTATCTCTATTATCTATATGTGGCATCAGCAACATATATAACCCCACTCATCAAGATTAGAAACCCAGTCAACAGAGATCCAAAAAAAGAAAAGAAAAAAAAAGAGCTTTTTGATTGAAGAGAGACCAAATTTAGTCTTGTTTCACATCCCACTCTGCTCTGCCTAATCTGAACTCCAAGCTTGGTTTCTTGAATTCTGAATTGTATCTCTTCATTACACCTGAATCACATTCCTGTCATATATAGTTTCTTCAAATTCTCTTCCATCTTCTTAAATACTCTTAGCCTCACTAATTTCAACAACATTCTACGTTACTCCTGAACATGCTTTTAATCATACAAAATAAATTTAATGTTTGGTTTTACATGTTTCAACGCAGTTTTCATTCTATTAGTATTCTAGTGGTGATTTGATTGATCTTTCTAGGAAAAAAAAAAACAAACTTATAAACATACAAAATATTTAATGTGGTACCTGAATTTGGTGCATGGATTTTTGTTGTGTAGACATGAAAGTTGGTGTTATGACATCCATTTCATTAGAGTTTCTTTGTGGCCAAACATCTCTGCAAAATGAAGAAGCTTCAATAACATCAGAATATAATATATAGTTTGAGAACGTCGATTAACCGTATTGAATATTATTATTGGAAAGCAAATTCATTTGTTAAACAATTTGTTCAAGTTGATCAGTCTTAAACTAGAAAATTGAAGTGGATCCTTTGGAGACACAGGAAATGAGGATGAAGAAACAGAGTAGAATCTCAGCTACCCCCTAGAAGCACGAGTTGAGTTCGATCTCGGTGGTTATGGGATTCTGGTTCCATTTGTTGAAGGGAGAATCACACTGTGTCCGTTGCTTAACCACATCAAAGCAACGGATGCAGTTATTGAGCCAAAAATCCACCCCCAAGAAGCATTTGATCTACTACAATGCACTATTCCCCCGAGTCAATGCTCCAGGGTTTTGGGATTTTGGTTCCATTTATTGAAGGGAGAATCACAACTACTGCTCTTGCACCTTCAATCTTCTACCTCTCGGACTTGTTTAGAATGATTTTTTTAAGCAATTTAAGCCAATCAAAAGGGATCAAGAAGATCTTGTGCGTCTAATTCCTCATTGCCTTCTCTTTTTTTCTTTATATATATATATATATATATATATACATATATATATATATATTACACTCAACACTTTCAATATGGTAAGAACGAACAATCATGATGCACCTACCTCTATGCATCTCATCCTCATTTCACACACACAAATAACTAAAATATTTTAAGAAAGATGTGAGAAGAATATGTCAAAGTAGAAAACTATGATTGTTACTATTTTCACATGGTAGATTTCATTTTATATATATATATATATATTTTTTTTAATTTTGTGTTTTTAGGTTGGTTATTTTCTTTTAATTTCTTAATTATTTTTTGCTTAGATATAGTTTAATAATCTTTAGAGATTTAGCTTCGTTACATTGAAGCCTAGCTCGTTCAATCATAGATTTTATTATTTTTTATTTTTAATAACGTACTAAAATTTATTTTTTATACAATCTTCTTCTAAACACATCTACAAAAGTTCAACTAAATTCCAAAATCTTTTAAAGTAGAGGTGTTTTTGGTCGTTTTTGTTAAAATAATTTAATTTAACACATACATATATAGACACTAATAGACAGTGACATTTTGTCATTTTTATAAATATTTTAGTTCGATTGTATTTGAAAACATCCCACCCATCATTCCAAAAATATTCACCAACTTATTTTGAGTCTAACATTCAAGTATATTTGGGGAGGAAAAAAAATATAAATATAAACAATCATAAATTTTAAAATGATAAAACATACAACGGAACCGTTATCAAACTAGCTAAGACGTAATTTATGATCCAATTTCATTCAAATTGATATCAGTTTAACATTTCACAGGAAAAAAGTACATATGTGATTGCTTAACCAATAATCAAAGCTTTCCATTCTATTCAATATAATAGTTTCTCTTCACATTGACAATCATAATCACATTCCCAAAGAATTAGAAAAAAATCCTAACTAAACATAACTAGCTCAGTTACCCTAGAAATCAAATTACATCTAAAGTAACCTAAAATTGACCATATCCCCAAAGTGATCAATTAATAACCTCAATAGTCAATATCCAAAATCAGCAATCTAACACATTCTAAAGCATTATTTCACAACTTTATTGTGCAACAGCCAAAATCTCAATTGAAACAGGTAAAAGGAAACACCTTTCTCAAACATATTCTTAAGGCTTTCTTCTAAATAACAAAAGAAAAAAAATAAAAAAAAAGAAAAAAAAAAAGAAAGAAAAAGAAAACTAAGAGTGTGTCGTGAAATCAACAATAAAAAAAAAGTGAGAAAAAAACGTAAATAGTAAAGAAATCAACAAAGAGATTTATGTAGTTCACTAATAACGTGTTAACTACGTATATGGATAGAGAGAAAGAGAAGTTTATATATATAGCATGCTTCTAAACCCTTAGGTAAAACTCATAAATAATGCACAAACAAACACAAATTAGGTTTGTTTGTTTGATACTAAGCAAAGTTGGTTATTGAAAAACTCTTGAAGAATGCTTTTTCAAGAGAGCCTTGTAAGTGTTGTTCATATATATGTATATATATCCATTCAAATAAGGGGAACTTTATATTTGAAAAGTTGATGAAAGCAGAAACATATATATAAAGCACCATATACTTTTAAGAGAGAAAGATAAATGGAAAAATAATATAATTACTAACCTTGAAGAATTAGACCAAAGTGTGGAGGAGCCAAATTCCAACTCTGGCAGCGACTGGTTGGACCGGTCGGGCGGAGCTCTTTGATCGGAAAATTGCTTGGGACCATGATCCCCTCTGGTTGTGTCCATTGTAGGAGATGCATCATCCTCTCCCGAACCATCCGATTGGCCTTCATTACCCAAACAACAAATATTCAAATGGTTCAATAGTTTTTAAGTAGTACGTGAGATTCACAACTTCTAACTTTCTAAAATTGAGTCCTATAGGTTTAAGAATTTAAGTGGAGAGAAAAGTCGAAAGATATGATTAATCATTCATCTAATAAATAAGAATTTGAATACAAGAGATTTAGTTTTAAAACAAAACAAAACAAAGTTATGTTTTACGTTTTTGTTCTCTTTTGAATGTGTGTGAGAATCTAAAAACTCTAAAAGAAACGTCAATGTTGTATTGATATATATTTTTTTTCAATCAAATAAATATCATTTGAAAAAAAAAAAAAACGTCCCACCAAACAAAAGTCTATTGAAATAATTCAATTCAATTCAATGCTTTTGAAAATAAGAAATTGAATCTTTATAAGATACCAAACTTATCCTAAATTTTAAAAAGGAAAATTATTATAAATGTAAAAAATATCAAACTATTTATAAATATAGAAAATTTTCAAAGACTTCTATTGCTCTTTATATCACTAATGGATAGAAGTTTATCGTGGTCTATCACTGAAATTTTTATATATTTGTAAATAATTTGACTTATTTTACTATATTTCAAACAAATCTTTTTAAAAACCTATATTTATTTTTATACTAAAAGTTGTATTTAAATATATATTTTGATAGCAAAACCTAACCCATCTAGAGATTTCGAAGTTTGAAATTGAAAAAAATATATATTATTATTATTATCACAACTATAATGTTTTAAAAAAAAAAAAATTTTTAAAATAATTTAATTTAATTCAATTCTTTTCTTATTTTTAAACAAACAAATAAAAAAAAATATTTTCTTAAAAAAAAAAAAAAAAAAAAAAGAAAAGCGAAGCAATACGAATTACCTGAGGAAG
Organism: Citrullus colocynthis; assembly: GCA_031780015.1. Taxonomy (NCBI): domain Eukaryota; kingdom Viridiplantae; phylum Streptophyta; class Magnoliopsida; order Cucurbitales; family Cucurbitaceae; genus Citrullus; species Citrullus colocynthis. The sequence continues at coordinate 1,091,315 of QLSR01000339.1, forward strand.
CTGCAGGTTTGTCAGTGGTCTTAACAGTTCGATACATCTGCAAGAAAAAAGAAAAAGAAAAACTCATCGGGAAGACATCTCATTTATATCCACACAAAATTTCAAAATACCAAACACATAACAAAACAAATTTCACAATATATATAATCAAATCAAGGATCAAAACATTGAAGTCAAAATTTAATTTTACATATATATATATATATTGATTATTAATTAAGTTGCATTTACTCGATTTACAGATTTATCAACGAATATTTTATTCATTATAATACTCTCTATCTCTTTTTTTTAATATATATAATTTTCTTTTTTGTTAATTTTCTCTTTCTTCTGTGAGTTGTGGGCTCTCTGGGACTGTCTATGTTTCTTCATTAGTCACGAGGGGTTATTTATATTTGAATCCAAGTTTATATTATTTTGTAAGGATGACAACCTTTATTTTTCCTTTCTCTCTCATTCTCTATTTTCAAGAGAGAAAAAAGAGAGAGAAATAAGTAAAAAATAAAATTCAGAGTGATTGATAACCATTCATTAAGGCACATACATACATTCATTCATTCATTCACTCACTTACTGCTCTTTCATTCATTCAATCACTGACCATACATGAGAGACAGATTACCCAAAATTTAAAAAAGAAAAAAAATGAAAAAAAAAAATGGAGGTTTTAGAGATGATTACCTGTAAATGGCTTTTGACATGAGCTAATGTTAGATCCTTAACATCCATAAGCTCAAGAACTGACTTTGGTGTTGCTCCTGCAAAATGAAAACCCGGGTTTTTTGGTTTTCAAAATTGCTAAATATATGTTTTAGTCTGTATTTATTCGGATTCAAAATCAGAATCCCTCTAATGTGCCAAAAAAGAATAAAAATCAGTTTAGTATCTTGTGTTTTAACACATTAGTATCAATCATATATACCCTGTTGTAACTAATATGGGAAACTTACATTCCACCATACTCAACAAGAAAGGAAGAAAAAAAGATTAAAATTTCTAATTCCATCTCCACCAAAATTTCAAGAAATTAGTAACAAAAAAATTGAACTTTTTATCTGGAGCTTCAATTCCTAAACGAAAACGTGAAAAGGGTATAATTGAGAAATGGTTACTCACCCGACATAAAAAAACGCAAAAAGGGCATATTAATTGAAAAATGGTAAAGAATTAAACCCAAGTGGAATAAATAAAGAAGAAATGAAAGAAGAAAAAGGTTAGTATTGATTTGTTTACTTTCATGGCCGCCGAGATGTTCGACAGCATGAACGAAGCGAGCATGTAAGGAGGTAGTCCATCTCATTCTAGGAGCTCTCATGCTTCGTTTTGCAGGAAGCTTCTGCAAAAATCTGGATCTCATCATCACCATCCCATGAGAACAAACATCAGAAGAAGAAGAAGCTGCATTACTATTATTACTATTAACATTATTATTCAAACATTTAATTCCTTCTACTGAAACAACCCCATTGTTGAACCTCGCTGAACAATTATTATTATTATTATTATTATTATTATTATTATTATTATTATTTCCTCCAACATCGCTGCCTCGATGATGATGATGATGATAACCCATTTCAACCACTCCTCCTCCGCCGCTGCTTCCGTTTGTGTTCGTGTTCGAGTAATTTGGGAAGAAGCAAGCTGATGGAAATTGGTGAAAACAATGGTGATCTTTTTGATCCACACCCAAAAATGGAAATGGACGGTTGTGATACACCGGAATCCCTTTGATCGGTCGTAAACCGTCTGATGATACATCGAACGTCGAAAGCCCCCGGACATGCGGGAGCGGTGGGGGTGGATGCAGCGTTGCTCCACTGAAGGAACTGTTGTTGTTGGTGGTTCCTAGAGAGAGCTCAATTTGAGTTCGAGGGTCATTTGAAATATTATTTTGGAATTGGGAGTTTCTTTGAATCAAAAGATCAAAACTTTTTTCTGAAAATCCATGGTTGAGGGTTCTAATTGAAGAATAAGAAGAAGAGGAAGAAGAAGAAGAAGAAGAAGAAGAAGAAGAAGAAGAAGAAGAAACATTTGGAGGGCTGATTTGAAGAGAGAGATCAGGAAGTGAGGTTGAAGAAGGTTCAATAAAAATACCTTCTAAGGGCATCTTTTTTTTTTCCTCCTCTCTTGTTCTTCTTGTTCTTGCTTTAGCAAACTTATAGCAGCTTTTTTTTTTTTTTTTTTTTTTTTTTTTTTTTTTTTTTTTTTTTTTTTTTTTTTCCTTCTTGCTAACTTGATGATGAAGGAAATGAAAAGAGAGAGGGGGAAAAAGAGGAGAAGATGGGGTACAATTGAATTTTGGAAAAAGGGAAAAATTAAAGGTGGGAGCTTTGGATCTTCAATGGGGAAGCTTTCAAGATTTGTTTTTTCTTGATGGGGGTTGGGAAAGATAGGTTTTTTTGTAGGAATCTGATAAAACCCAGATGGGAAAACTCAGAAAAACTTGCAAAAAAACAAACCCAGAAACCCAAATAAAGAGAAAATGGGGGTAGAGAGAGAAGAAGATAGGAGAGAGAAAATGAAAAATAAAAAAGAAGAAGAAAAGAGAGAGAAAGATGGGATTTTGGATTTGGGTTTTAAGTATTATGGTGTTTCTCTCGAGAGCATATCTCAGAAAATGACACTGAAGAAGAAGGAAGGAAGGAAGAAGAAAGTAGAGCAAAAGGATTCTCTCTCTTCTTACACACTCTCCTATTTCTCTCTCTCCAGTCAAAATAGAGAAATAAAAAATAGAAAAAAATAAAGTTATATTTTGGTTTTTTAGTTCAGCAATGTACATTGATAAAGATTCCAATATCGGATCTTTTGAATTAAGATATATATCTCTACTAATTGAGTTATATATATGCGTTCAAGTGCGTAAATCAATCTTATTTCTTGAACTAGTAAATTTGTTTAATTTAATCTCGAATAAAAGACTATTAAGGAGTGTTTGGGCTTTCAACTAGAGGTTGGTAGATAAGCTATTATAATGCACTTTATGTTTGCAGTTCCAAATATAACAGTGATGTTTATAACTATTTATAATTTACAACCAACTTTACTGACATTATTTTGGACTTAGACTAAAATAGACTACTATAACGCATTTAGTATTTCAAATATTCCTTAATTCTTAAACTTTTAGTCCTTAGCTATTATTATTATTATTATTATTATTTATTTATTTATTTTTGTCACCCATAACTTTTCTCTCAATAAGTAGGATTGACACACTTTTTTTTACAATTAAAAGATAGAAATGTAGAAAGTTTAAAATAGTGGTCACTCAGAAGATACTTTGGGTAGGCAAGTTTTATTTATACTCAAATAATTCATGGGGCTTCACCATATGCCACATTAGCACATTGATACATATACTAAAAGTCAAACAACATATTTGAAACCAATATATATAAATAAAGAAAGAAAGAAAAATCAATATAATTGGTTTTTCTTTCAACTTTCAATGTTTAAAATATAATTTTATGATCGGATCATGTATTTTAAGCCACATTTTCTTTTATTTCTAAGACTTTCAAATGTCTAATATTATTTTCTGAACTTTTTATAAAATTTAAAATTAATCCACTATTGGATTTTTTTTTCTTTTTTTTAATCTAAGAAAAGCAATATCTATAATCTTTCCCTCTAAATGTTGTAACATGATTCACATTGTGATTTGTGATTAATTATGTAAATTATCATTTTTATTTGATTAATTTTTTTTATAAAATTAAGGCAATTGTTTTAAATGATAAAATTGCTGAAAGTATTTTTAAATATAGCAAAATGTAACTGTTTATTAGAGATAAACGCTGATACTATTTGTGTTTATCATGGTTAGACAGTGATAGATGATAGTAGTCTATTAGCATCTGTCACTGTTTATCGTGACAATTTTTTATATTTGTAAACATCACTAAAGATTAAATACGAATTTACAATAATAATGACTAATTTTAACAAATCTTTATTTATCTCACTCTAACTCTACGAAAAAAATGCAAGAAGAGTATGTCATATGATTAACTATATTTGAACAATTAAGTGAGAGACACAAAGATGAGGATAGCTCCCGATGTGTATATATATATTTCTTTTACATAAATATTAAATTTGAATATTTAAAAATATAAAAATGAAGTGTAAACTAAGTAGGAAGACTAAAATAATATTTTATAAAAAAATAATAAATAAAGAAGAAGAGGCAAAAAATTTGATTTCTCCTAAAAAAGGAAAAAGGGGGAGTTTGGATATTATTTATTTCATCACAAGCGCGGAGAGGACGGGATATAAAATGTTAAGAGAGAGAAAGACACCTTCACGTGTGATTACTTTTCCCCCACCCTCTTCGCATTTTTTTTTTCTTCTTCTCTCTCTAGCATTATTATTTTTATTATTATTTTTTATCATTATTTATTTTTCTTTCCAAATAAATTTGTATTTTCCATTTTCCTGTAAAGGACGAAAGTTATATTTATTTTCACATTCAAAATTATAACTAAATACTCTTTCTTTATTTTGTACCATGTGAAATGAACAAAAATATAATTTCAGTCCCATCTATATGAGTAAATGAACCACAATTATTCTCAAAATTAAGTTGCATTCATTTAATGGCTTTTTTAATGCCACATAAATAAACTTGTAATTTGTTTCCAATTTGTATATTATATTTTTTATTTTTTTTAAAAAAATTCATCTCCAAAATTTTAAGGATGTTAAATTGATTCATTTTCTTTCTCAATTAATGAGTTGTGGGTTTGAATTTCATATTTTTATTTTTATTGGAGTGTAATAATATAAAAATGTAAAGTTATAATTTTGTCAGGTAAGTTGAAAAAAAAATAATGTCAAAAGTGAAACTGACATACAAATATGTTAATGACCACGAGGTTACTAGTTCAATAGAAAAAATTAATGATAATTTGTAATAAGTAACATTTTTAGAGCTAATAATTAAGTGATAGACTTCGATAAGTATTAGTAGATTCCTATCATCAATATAGTTTATCATTGATAGACTTCAAAAACTTATTTAAATTTTGTTATATTTGTAAATCTTTTTGCATTGTGCTATATTTGCCAGTACTTTAAGCTTGATTGTTATATTTGTAATTTTTTTCTTATATTTTATTTGTGAATTCGAATATAATTTAACAAATAATAAAATAAAATTAGAGATTCGACCCCACCCGAGTTGTATAATAATAGAAAAAAGTTATCATTGAAATATTTTTCAAAGCATATCTTGAAAATTGAGGTCTATGATGACACTAGTCTCAACATAGCAGATCCATTTTTTTTTTCTTAATATGTTCTATTACTTTTCTATTTACCACACACATATATATCATATATATAATCAATTCACAATGAACTCTTAATATATTGAAAGTCAGCCATATACACACAACATAGAAAAAACTATGACATATTGTAAAAAAGACGTTCGCAAAATTTACCTTTGTAAAATATAAAATCCTTCAATTATGGCAATACAGGGAGACAAAATAGAGAGAAATTAAAATCCTAACTCTTTAATACAAAATTATAACTTTTTTTTTTCTTTTTGGTATTTGTGAGTATCCGGTCAACTTACGCACACTTCGAATAATTTCATAGAAAAGTCATACCAACTTGAACATATATAATTCAATTACCGTAGTTACGTGTTAGTGAAGTTCAAATTTACTACTCCACTTACTGCTGAACTAAATAAAAGGTGATAATCTACACTACATGCATATTATTAAATTTCTGTCGATATTTCTACATTTTAATGGATTCGACATCGATATGAGAGGTTGAACCAATATTTTCATTATATCGTAAAAAAATCCTTGAAACATAAAAAATAAGCCACAAAAAATCACCCATGTAAATATAATATAAATAATAGACATATAAACTTGTTTAAAAGTAATAAAATATTTATTTACTAATTAAATTTTTTTTTTGTTCTAAATCTTCTCTAAAAATATTTATCTACATCGATATTTTATCAAAGACTTCAATATTTTCGTCCACCCCATATTTTAAACATGGACTACATTCATGATGATAAGTGGGAGAAAGACAAGTAGAAAAAGAAGAAATCAGAGGCATTATTAAAACCTAGTGCTGTGAAGAAGGATCAGGTGATGAAATTTTTGTGCAATAATTTTGATATAATTGAGAACCAAAAGAAGGAACTAATTAATAATTAAAATAATTAAAAGAAGAAGGGATAAAATTAAAAAGAAAAAGAAATGTGAATGATGAAATGGAAACAGAAAAAATTAATAAATGTAAAAATAAAAGATTTATTCCTAAGAAAAAGGCAGACAAAAGATTAATTTATGAAAAGAAGGGGTTGGCCCCAACAGAAGGAAAATGAGGCAATAGGCATTGACCTTGATTAGATTACAGACCACAAAGGTGTTTTTGTTTGCTTCCCTTAATTAATTCGACATGTCGTTTACCAAGTTTTTCTAAATCTAAGTGTTCTTTTCATTTTCATTTTCATTTTTTCATCATATTCTTTTTCCATTACATTCTCCTAGATATTCTTTTCTCTAATCTTTCAGCAACCCCTTATCTGGCATGCAAATAAATAACTAAATATATATTAAATTAATATATAGAGTTTTATTGTATATAAAAAAATAATGTTGGGTTTTATTATTATATTGTCTTATTTCTCATGCTTTGATCCTTTCAGAACCCATAGGTTAAATGTTAATTATGATCATTCAAAGTTTCTTATTGGGAATTCACCCCATCTTTAAATGCTCATTTTTCATGATTATAATTAATTAAGATTCCATCTCTATTATTGTTGAGTTGAAGGTTGCTTTTGGCGGTGAGAGATAGCATTCATAGTATTAAATTTTGTTAAACATCATTTTTCATGGATTTGATATTAATGTACCATGAAAAAGTTCATGAAACATAGAAAATAAATAACAAAATATTAGTAGTATACGTAATATAAATAATAGACTTTTAAAAATTATAAATATTTATTTACTAATTTAAATTTATTATTTATTTATTTATTTTTAATTTTTCCATAAATATCCATTGAAATTGATATTTTCATCGAAATTTCTGTAAAATTAAGCACTAGGTATTTTTATCGACATCAACATTTTAAACCTTCATAGCAACAACAAAGGTAAAGCAAAAAAGAGAGGGAACAAAATTGTAAAATTATATTAATTAACAAAGTTAAGACAACTAATTAAAGAGATGGAGATTCAATCTCCAACTTTTAGAAAGAAAGACTATGTCAATTAAATTATCATTGAACTACATTCACTCTAACAAAGGTTAATTTGTTTTGGTTAAGCTTTCAGAATTGAAGAGTTATATTTATTAAAATTAGAAAGAAAAATTTTACAATCGAAGGATTATATTTACTAAAATTAGAAAGAAAATTTTTACTACGTATATGGATGGTAGAATTCAAATTATTCATTTAATTTATAATTTTAATTTTCTTGAAAATAAGTTTTTTTAGGAAAATTATCTTAAATGGCAAAACTGCTGAAAATATTTACAACTAATAACAAAATACACAGTCTATTGCGATCTATCACGGTTTATTGTAGATAGACAGTGAAATTTTGCTATATTTGTAAATATTTTGGTTTCTTTTGCTATATTTGAAAAGAATCATTTTTTTAAGTACATCTAAATATTTTAGTAAAAATTTGAATCTCTGACCTTAAATAAATGAGTAAATGGAACAATACGGAATATGCTCATGTTAACGTATTTTCGCAAATGTTTGTTTATTTGATTTTTTTTTTCTTTTGGTGTGTTTATTGCTCATATATGTATATATTAATTACAAATGAGAGGGAGAGATTTGATCCCTAAAATTCATAATATATGTAACTACATTGATACTTGACCACTTGAGTTATGTTAAATAATATTTCACTTCGACATTTGTGCTAATTCGTGACCTGGTCCATTGAAATGTCCCACTATCCTTTTGTCAAGGAGAGGCTTAGTTTATAAGTGAATCATGAACAAATCATTCCTCAAACAAGTAGCAGTAGTAGTATTTAAAGAATATTATGGACTGGCTGAGATCTCTAATTGGAGTCATTACTACATGCATTTCAAACTAAATCTAACATCCCTAAAATTATAAAGAAACATTTAAATTAAAAACATTTTAAAAACATTTACTTGAAAAACATTTTAAAAACATTATGTGAGGGAGGCCTAAACATTTTTTAAAAAAGAATGAGTATTTAGAATACTTAGTAAGTAACTTCACTACTATGGTGACTATGCAATCACATGCAAATATGAATTGAAAACATTATGCTAGTGAGGCCTAACATTTTTCATTCTCGTCTCACTCCGTTTCCTGGCCTCTAAATGTGCATCAATTTCATACACATCGTGTTAAGTGTACATCACTTTCATATACACAGGATCCACTAGGCATGCATCAGTTTCTTACACCCCATGTCTCTCTAAGTAAGTCGGGATGTGCTCTATACTTTCGTACACATAGTTCTGTATACACCACTTTTATATACACATAGCCCACTTGTACAACCCAAGCCTCTCTAGATATGTTGGGATGTCTACCACTTTCATACACATAATCTTTTATGCACCACTTTCATATATATAAAACCCATTGGACGTACGCCATGCACTTTCATACACTCCAAGTCTCTCTAGGTAAGTATCACTTTCATACATATAGTAACCCATACTGTATAACTTTCATACATATACTAACCCATAACACATCACTTTCATGCAATGGAACTCTTGGATTTATACACCACTTTTGTGCAATCAAATACTGTGGGAATTATGAAAGGAGATCGCAAATCAAATTTATAAATTTTATATAACGTACGCACATGCATGAGATCTCCTTAGTTGTACTTGTGAGCTACTTTTGAAAAACTGATTTGATTTTTTTAAAAATTCTTACAAGGTGAGTCATATCAATAGTATAACTTTTACCGATAAACAAGAAAATTTTGTTTTGTTAAATAACTAATAGGACTCACAATATATATTTATAACATTCTTTTTTGTGAGCTTGAAAATTGGCTACATACCCAAATAAGAGATTGTTCATTATTTGGGAACCTACGTAACCAACATCTTCAAATATAAGAAATTAAGATGTCTAAAAATGTAGATGTCTTGCATATTTAGATAATCATGTTTGTTTTGAAAAGAAAATAAAAATTATAAGGATACTCTGAAATACTTAAATAACCACGTTGTTTTGCCAGATTTCCCTAGCTTATGTTGAGATAATTTTTATATTAATTTAATATGAATTTATGTAAAATTCTCATCTTTAATAATTTAATCTTTTATTTTTATCAATTTAGTTTATATTAAACAAGTTAATATACATTCGTTGAGATCAAAATGGGCCTAGAAGAGAGGATTAGCTTCAGCCAAAGCCCAAGCCAGCATGTTGGACCTTGGCTAAGGTCGAGGCCGAGCCTCACAAAATACCTAATGGGGCTTGCCTTGTGCATGCCCTGACCCAAGGGATCACCTTAGTCCTAGAATATGGAAAGATAAAGTGCTCGGCCTCAGCACCTAGGAAAATACTGAACGGACACAAAACAACACTTAAGTCCCAAGAGGAGGTCCAGGAAAAGAAAGAAGGAACGGGTTAGAGCCCATTCTAAGCTCCTCGGCCTCGGCCTAGGCCGAGGCTGAGCTTGATGAATCAACCATGGAACTATCCCGTTGGTACTGCCTGGACCAATGAAAGAGGAAAGAATGGGCTAAACCCCACTATGAGCTCTTCGACCGAGCCCCGTGAATCAACCTAAAAATTATCTTGCTCACTCCGCTTGTTCTAAAAGCCCTAAAAGGCCTCCTAAATAGATTTTGAAACCTAATCCTAAGAGGATTAGGTAATGATAAGTACTTATATAGACTATGAAAGCTCCTTAAAAGGCAAGAAAATTTTGAGTATGTAAGCTTTACACTTCTTTCTTTGATTGGTGACTGACTTAAGCATCATAGTGAATGTGACATCTGCCACATTGGTGTATAGGTTTTTTCTCTTCTTCAAACAAATTCACTTCTGGTGTCACGTGAATATCATGTACATTTTTCCTATCCAAAATTTAGCATACATATTTTACCATTTAAATTGACTTCATTTCATTTTCTATGTAAAAGAAACATATAAATATAGTAAATTTCAGAGAGTTCTTTATTAGGAAACAAGTAAACGAATTGATTTAATTACAGATTAAAAAAAGGGAAATGAATAAAAATTAATGTAAAAGATAGGAAGCAAAAATGTCAAGAGATGAGTTCTACAACAAGAATCTTAATTAGAAACTCATGTTTCTCCAGGTATTTAGGCCAAATAGTTGGGAAGTAGAGAGTTATAAAGTCTACTCTTTATTTGACCAAAGATTTTGTGGGTCCCTGTCACACCCCCTCCCAGATTACCCTCTCTAACCTGGAAGGAGATGTGAGGATAACAAACTTCACCCCTTTTGTGAAGTTCACTGCCCATTTGTACCTGGCTAGCTGGTTGAAAACATGATTTAACATAACCGCCAACATTGCATATTCTCAAATCATAAAACATTTAAATCCACCAGACTAATAATTATAGCAACATGATGATACATATTTACTTCAATAGAAACTCCAACTCGATTACAACCAAACTTAGACTACATACACATTATCCACTCTCACTTCCCAACAACTAACTAGCTATGTCTACATGCCACATTACTCAAAATTATTTACACATACAACAACTGTGATGGGAAGTATTCTTTGATAGTTTGAAACTTAAGCAGGATGAGGCTTGAATAAGCTAAGCACCAAGAACTCTTTCGCTACTTGGATGGAATAGAAAATATGAAAAAACGTGAGCTGGATGCCCAGTGAGTGACATAATATTGAAAACACAACTTTAGAGTTAAATCATGCTTAGCATTAGAGGAAACATAGACTATAGCATAAAAATCATGCTTAGGCAATAAAGAACACATAAGAAATGCCATTTGATTAAATAAAATTTCTAAACTCATCAAACATTTCTTCGCATTCAAAAATACCCTTAGTGGAGGCGGAGCAAGCTCAACACACTCAACGTCAAAAACAAACCTTAGCTGGAGCGGAGTATTCTTGACACACCCAACGTCGAAAAACCTTAGCTGATGTGGAGTAATCTCAACACAACAACATCATTCCTCACTATGTGCACATAGGAATTATCTGGGCTGCCCAAGTACCTTTTCTATGACCTTCAGTACTGGGTCCCTAGGATACTTAAATGCCTTCTCAACGTCCTTCAACATTGAGTTTCTTCATGCCATAGGGTTGCCTATATGCCTTCTCAACGTCCCTCAACATTGGGTCCCATAGAAAACGTTTTAGAAAACAAGTATACTTTGTACAAAAGTTCATCATAAAAAATTTCATGAAAAATCAGATCATATCTCAATAACTAGCCTCAGTTAAACATGCTTTTAAAAGACTTGAGAAAATAGATAAATCATGTCTTTCATGCCATAAATTCAAGTATAAACAGTAATCATGCTTAACATTTAGCAAATCATCATAAAATCGCATTTCATAAGAAATCATGGCTAAACATTATCAATCAAATCATTTTTAAAGAAAGACAAGTGTCACTCATTATCTGGGCCTGTACCTCGAGACTTATAGACTTTTCCAATCTCAATTTGACCTGAAATATCATTTATGTGCCATTAGATCATCTCCTTGAAGTCCTTGCATCATTTAACTAAACTCCATCTACATTCCCCATATCAAGCTTAATTTCCACATTTTTCATCATTTTTACCCCTTTAGGGACCTTTTTGCTAAACTTCTCAAAATTTTCTCAAAAATTTGAAAATTAGCTTAAAACTCATATTTACCCATTTTAAGGCCAATTATTCAAGAAAATATCAATTAGAGTCCAAAAATGTCTAAAATTACCCAAAATGGTCGAAGGCACCCTAGATGGGCAGTAGGTAGGGCGAGAGGTGCAGGCAAGGCATCGGCGTGGGTGGCACTGGCAGGTGGAGTTGAGTTCCGCTCACGGGCGTGGATGGCCACATAGCGTGTGGATGGGGCGTCGGCAACACGAGGCGTGCGGATGGGGTGAGTACGCCGCACAAACGTGCAGGAGTGGTGCTGGCAGTGCGCGCATGCGGGGCTAGGGTGTGCGGGCGTGAGTGACAACCCTGGGTAGTCTCCAGCTAACTTCGGCTAGTAGTCTCCTGTTTTCAACCCGATTTTTTAGAGCTTCAAAACACATTTTTCTTTCAAATAAACTCCAAATAAAATTATGGGACTCAAGAGTAACCTTTTAACTGACTTACCAAGAAAATTAAGTTTAAAAAACCTTCCTGAGCACTCTTGAAAAATTCCTCAAAGTTAACTGATGCGTACTTTGAGTGTTAACCGCAAGTGTACGGGTCAAGTTATAATATAAGACGGTAAAGTCCGAATATTGTTCCACTGGAGATCCAATTGTGAAGGTTTATGTTACTTAGCTATTCTAGAATCGAATCAATTTTATTTGAGGATTGGAATTAATATTGTGAGTTATGGAAAATATAAACCAAATAAGGAAAGTAATAAAGTGAGAAACACAAGAGTCAAAGAGAGTTCTAGGGTAATGAATTCTTGTTTATTTCATCGTGCAATATTATAGATTTCATGGATTTTATTGTCATTCATATGCCTAAGTCTAAAAACTTAATTCCAAGTTATTTTCTCTAAAAGACAATCCTTTCTCATACAACTCGATTGATTACTAATCTTTTGAAACCAATACAAATTACATGGCATTAAGAATAGTCTTTAGCAACTTTTGTTGTCAACCTAACTACTCTCGTGATAGATTAACAACAATTCATTGTTATAGATCAAGTTAAATCTACAATATCTCAATCATACATCTAATCTAACATGTGAAGATGGCCAATCCACAAGAATTAAACACAATAACAATGATAAACATAATAATTCCAACAAAACCATGAAAGTCTACAAGATCAACATAAATTCATAAACAATTCATCAAAACCCTAAAACTAAAGAGTTTAGCCACTCATAGCTTAAAGCAACATGTTTAAGCAAAATAAACAAAGAAGAGTGTAAAGAAAAGGAAACTCTACTGAAAAGAGGGTCTTGATTGAGGTAGCACCGTTGCGATCTCCTTGGCTCTCATGTCGGAACTCGAATGACACCACAACTATCTCGAACTCTTCTCCTCTTCCTTGCAACTAACTCAGTCTTTGAACTCTTTTATGAACTCTCACTCAATTCTCTCCTTTTTGTGCCTCTTTAGGTCTGTAAATTGATGGTTGATTTCCTCTTCGTTTTTCTTTTTTAGGGCTGCTGGAAACCCCCAAATTTATAGAGTTGGCCGCCCAAAAACTTACCAAAAATAACCTATTTTCATTTATGAAAAACTGGCGCCACGACGCTATTGAAATTTTTGGAACGGCGTCGCGGCATTGTTGAAGAGCGTCGCGGGCCTAGAGCATCGTGCACAATATCTTGCTCTCGGGTTTTAGCGTCGCGGCAGTGCCGTCTCAACGCCGCGAAGCTGCCCCAATTTTTGCCATTTTGAGTTTTTTTATCTCTTTTTTGCCGTATTCTTGCTCGATTTTGATCTTTTGGGTCTTTTCTTCTAATTTTCCTCATTTTAACCTGAAAAGCACTAGCAAATAAGTGAAATCTAATATAAACTCCCTTAATTTGAGAGGATAGAAAGCATTTTTCAAGTGCTTATCATTAACTCGTCTTGTTTGCTCAGTTTCTGCAACAACTTTCAGTATTTTCAACTTTTCTCAAGCTTCCTGACCTCAAATCGTTTTGGCACCCCTAGGTTGGATTCCTAACTCACAGAGCTCTCCTTGGTCCAAAAATGACAAAAATGGCACGAGTGAATCGGGAGAACCAACACTGTAATTGAGTTGCTTGCTTCTGGTCTAAGCTGCTGCTCAGTCTAGCCAATCACCTTTGGCCACAAAACTCTTTATTTCAATGTGGCTCGTCCTCTTTTCTTCTCATCCTAGCCATCCAAAATATTATTTTCCTTTAAATAATCATTTTAATTTAATTTAGTATTTATTCCTTAATTTAACATTTTTCCTAAATTAATTTCAACTTCTTGACCTACTTTGACTTGAAATTCTCCCTTTAACACTTAGTAAAATTCTTAAGTCCAGCCACAATTTCTTGTTCAACTACATCATTATCTCTATCCCTTTTATTCCTTATTAAAAGTTAATGGAAAAATCCTAATTACATAACATGCTCTAGAATTCTACCTAAATTTCAGCTCATGCAAGCCAACCCCAGCCAACCTTTAACCATGATTTTTAACTTGTGCTAAAGCAAAGGAGAACAAAAATTAGGGCTTACAGTCCCACTACTAAAAAAAAACATCAACTTTATACTTTATTAACTTCTTATCCTATGGCCTTTAGGAGTTCACAACTCCCATGCTTCACAATCTAAAGTTCACAACTATCATATGAGCATCTTAAAATGTGTTATATAACTCTACATTATTGCCAAGAAAAAAAAAAGTAATCCCGATTCCTGTCCTATGGTAATCATGGGTTCCTACCAAACAAACAACCCAATTAGTTATTAACTAATTTTGTTTGGTTGTAGAAATATGATTTTAATCTTGTGTAAAATTAAAATAGAAAGAAAAAACACATTTAATTTAGGAAAATTGTTTTAAATAGCAAAATTGTTAGAAATATTTTCAAATATAACAAAAATGTCATTGTCCATTAGTGATAGATACATATTGACAATGATAAATAATAATATTTTAGATAATGATATTTTATTATATTTATAAATAAGTTGGTTTACTTTGCTATATTTAAAAATAACTGTTAATTTTAACCATCATTTTGTGAAAAATGGTTGTATTAAAATATATTGCATATAATAGAGATAATTAGTGTGGGAGAAGATTTTAACCCACTAAAGATTTGTAGACACTAAATTGAATAAAAAATGAAATGAGGGGCTCACATTTAGCTTCATATTTAGAGTATAATAAGTCCATTTATAATCTCTAACATCATATTTGAGAAAAAATGATTTAAATATTTTCAGCAATACTTAATTTTAGATCGGATTAATTTGAGAAAAAATATTTTTAAAAAATTCATTTTTATTTAAACTCTCTTGATAAAATTTTTTAGAATACACTGTAAAATCCATTTTCAGTGGTTGCCAAACATTTCAATTTTTTTCAAAATGACATATTTTTTAAATTAAGTATTTGAAAATGTATTTCAAACACACCCTTGGTCTCTATATGTGGTAAGTAAGTTCACATGAATTAAAAAAAAAAAAGAAGAAAGAGAGAAAAAGAAGGAATTTCTAATCTTTTTAGGTCAATCACAAAATATATAATTGAAAGTTCAAATTCGTTTGAGGATATATATGATTTAAATATACTATCAACATTTTCTTTCATTTATGAGCTTGGTAGTTAGATTTTATTTTTTACTACTATATTTGGGGTGGGGTGGAGATCAAATCTCTCATATGAACGTTGATAATACAAAGTACTTTATACTAGTTGAGTTATATTCATGTTAGTTTGGTAATTTTAGTTGTATATCTAATAAGTAATACTATTATTAATTTAATTTGGGATAAAAATAATTTAATATCTATCCAAAGTGAGAGCTTAATTAGTCCATCGGTAAATGACATGCACTCCCTCCCTCTTTTAATGTTTGAAGGTTGAATCACTCATATATAAAATTGTTGTGCTAAGAAAAATTGTATAACTATTTGAATTGAAGTATTGTGTGTAATAAATCAATTATTGATGGTCCAAATATCACTTTGATCTCTGTATTTTGGGTTTCTTTCTATTTTGGTCTTTTATTTCAATAAATTTCAATATTAGTCACGGTAGTTAGTTGATTGTTGATTTTTTAAAAAATATTTAGTCTATATTAGCATTTCCTTTATAAATTGGGAAAAACATATTCCTTTATATATTGGGAAAAATATATTCACATTATGTATTTTCTTGCATTACAATTATCATTATTTAACTAATTTCGGTAAAAATTAACTTTGGAGAACTAAATTCAAGGTTTATTGAAAGTATATGGATTAAATTTAAAATTTATTGAAAGTACAAAAACTAAAGTTGAACAATTTAAAATGCAGAAACAAAAATAAAATGAAATCCAAATTAAAGTGAAAGGACCAAAATAATATTTGAATCGTTGGATTTTTATGGTTGCATATGATTAGTTTATTAGAACACTGGTGGACGGAATTCATCGCCCAATTTCATGCCAAATAATTTACCGAACTTACCTAACTGTAGTAGTAACATGTCAGGTCGAATGTAGGGAGCACTTGAATTTCACAATTAAGCAGTTTAGAGTCTAGGTAACCAAAGGGGGTTGTGATAGGGATGTTTGCAAAGAAATTAAATTGCATAAAAGTAAATACAAAGATTGAAAGAGATAAAATTTATATGAGAAAGTCATAACTTGAGTTACAACGAAATTTCTTTTATTCAATGTTCTTAATCATCGATTCATCATTACCGAATTCATTGTAGTTAGCACCTAATCAATTTAATTGGAAATACCAAAATTATATTGTCCTAGTTGAAAAATTAGGATAAAGCGAATCGATGAAAGACATGCAAAATTCGAGTTTACCCTAACTGCATTAAGTTTTAGGGATAATTAGGTGGAACATTCAATTGAAAAGACCGAAATTAAATGTTTGATTAATTTAATCCTAGGTTGATTAGAATAATACTCATCAACAAATTAGATTCGCAAGCTAACCTAACCTATTGTTTTTATGATCAACATACAACCAAGTGTCAGGAATCATAAATTAATCTAAAGCGGTGATCATAGTATTCACCATTGTTCACAATACGATTGTAATACTTTAAAATCCAGGATCAAATCATGCATACAATGGAATTCAATTAAAAAACTCAAATGAACATTAGAATAGAAGAGAATCCTTAAAAACCTAAACTAGAATTAAGTACCTTAGCCCATAATCGACATATTGATTAATGGGTTCGACTTCCAATGCATGGAAAGATGAAAAGAAGCAGAAAAGTAGAGAGAAATCGGGTATTGGGAGGTTGACAGATGATAAAGTGACCTAAAAATCGAAGGAATGGCATTTAAACTCCGCTGGAGCGCCCGACAAAATCTCCAGAGCGTCACGGTGCTCGTTGCTTTTTGTTCAGTAACTCCTTTTCGAGAAAAAGCGTTGCGGTTGCACCTAGGTGGCGCCGCGGCGCTGTTGCTTCAGAGGCAATTTGGTCTTTTTGGAGTTCTCTTTCCCGGTTGATGCAATAGAATTTCATTTCGGTCCATTTTAGCCCCAATTCATTGCTAACGCCCTGCTCTACCTATTAAGTGCTCAAAACCTACAAAATAATATTTTTAACACATTAAATAGTACAACGATACTGAGCTAAGCTGAGGAAGATAACACATTTTGGGTGCTATCAAACATATAACATGAGAATGGTGCTAATATTTTGCCCATTGAACTATATGTTGAAGACACAATTTAGCTGTTATTTGGTGCGCTGAGTTGAGTTCAGATGTCTTGAGTTCATATGTATGTAAAGTTTATATCTGTGGAGATCATATGTCTGTGTTTTGGTGTTTGGGGTGTTGAGTTCATATGTTAGGGGCATGTAGTTTTTTTTTTTTAAATAATTTTTTATTTACATAAATAATTTATTTTTATGATGATTATTTTTGTTTGAAATTTTTTTTATTCAATAACTCTACATATATATATATATATATATATATATATATATATATATATATATAATAAATTATAGATTGCACTTTATTTTATTGTTTTTTAAGCACACATGTATTGTTGGAAGTTTTGGAAAATGGAGTTTAGGATTTACTTTTGGATCATGCATTTCAATTTTCTTTTCTTTTTTTTTAAATTTTTTAATTTAAGCAATCATTTTACAAATTTGTGCATGTGACATTTCTAGTTAAGTTATTTTTATTTTAACATTTTTGATAAAAACTTTTTAAAATAAAAAAACTTATGCATATGACAATTTTTCTCAAAAGTGTTTTATGTATAAATTTATTTGATTTCTTCCATGGTAAAAGTGATTTTATTAATGTTAAATTATTATAAAGAATGACTATAAAATACTATTAGCTAATTAAAAAACTGAAAACTCAACGTTTCAACGGAACTTACGTACTTTTGTGTCAACAAATGTGTTTTTATTGACAATTTTATGCGTCAACTTAAATATAAACATTTATTGATGTTTTATATGTATGTTTAAATTAATAGTTATTTTTAAGCTTTAATTAAGGTTTTATTGACTGTTTTATGTCACGAGCATCAACAAAACAAAAAACTCATATGTCAACATAACCCAAATTTATAGTAGCCATAATTTCAAATAATGGTTGTCAGAGTTGGTGGAGTGAACACCATCGGAGGTTGTCGGAGTTGGTCATCAATAGTGGTGGTTGAATATTGTTGGAGTTGGCCGCATGCGATGGTTGCCGGAGTTGACCGTTGAAGTTGGACGTCGGAGGTGGTCGCCGGATTTAGCCTTTGGAGGTGGCCACCGGAAGTTGGCCGTCAAAGATGGTCGTTGGAGTTGGCCGTCGGAAGTGGTTGGCAAATTTGACCGTTGGAGGTAGTCGTCGGAGTTGGCCATCGGAGGTGGTCGCCGGAGTTGAGCAACGAGATATCGGTGGTGATGAAGGCTGAGTGCATTGTTGGTGGACTTAGTATAAAATGTAGGTGAGATATGAAGTTAGCCTCCTAAACAATGAATTACGTTCATATTTCAACTCATCTCATCTAATTTCATCTCCTCACCCAAACACTATGTTAAAAGGTTCTTTTTAAATTAGCATTAAATTCAAAAGTTTACTGTGTGGACCTAATTAAAATGAGATGCAATAATAGCTATATCTTGCTCTCCTGCTAGTACTACTTTAAATCATCTAGTCCCCAAAGAATATAAAATCAATATAAATCTTATTTTAAACTATCACTAAACCTAAAAGTTCAAATGGATAGAAGGTATGTTTATTCTTTTTAATATAGTCTTTAACTGTTATTTGAAGATTATATAGAAACTACTATTTTTTTTAGGTTTAAATTTCAATTTCATGGTCCCATATATTTTATGGTTGTTCCATGGGGGGGGGGGGGGCCCCTAAAAAATATTTTTTTTTTTTTTTTTTTTGTTATTTTTTTTTTTTTTTATTTAATATAAAAACAAACTATTTTTTTTTTTTTTTTTAAAATTTTTTTGTGAGTGGCCTTATTTTTTGTTTTTTGGTGGGGGGGGGGGGGGGGGGGGCCCTGAAACGATAGTCCTTATTAGACATCTTTACCAAATTACATCATTAATTTTTAAATTAAAATAAAGGTAGGTATCAAATTCTTTCGAATGTTCGAGAGTCAAAATAGACATCTTTACCAAAATAATGGACCTAATAATTAAGAAGCCATAATAAACCTTTTGAAGGTTTAGAAATCAACCTGGAATTATTTTTTATTTTTTACTTTTATTAAAGAACAAAACTTGAAAATTAGAGAGAAAAAGAGAGAAAAAAATTGAAAGTCCACGTATAAACTTTTTATTATTATATATAACGAACTAGCAAACTATTATATGTGTCATGATTTCGCAGATAAATAATAAAATTTTACTATATTTATAAATATTTATTTTTTAAATTTAAAAATAACTCTAAAATCTTTATACATAACATATATTGTCAAAAATAAATGTTAAAATCAAGTTGGATAACTATTTAATTTTTAATTTTGTTTACATTTTGTAAAGAAAGATGTATTTATTTTGAATACAATAGGGGTGACTACGAGGATGTGAACTTCAAACCTTACTTATTAGGAGTACTACCAACTCTTGAACTGCTTATCCCTTGCAATCTGACAACATTATTGTTTTGTCTTCACTCACATACTTCTTAGAAAAATTTCTTACAAGGCAAACCAATATAGAATTGTTCTAAGCACGCTTAACTTTAGAGTTCTTAGGATCGAACCATCAAAAAGGAAGGTGCACCGTGTTAATATTGGTAATAACTTTCAATTTTTTTAAGCCTTTCTTAATCATACTTTCATATCCTTAGGATCCCTTTGATTTGGATGTAATCTCAATTTATTCATATACCCCTCCTAAGTTTGGACGTTATATATAAGCTCAAGCCTTTGGGTCAATTGGTGATTTAACACCAACCATTAGTGAATTATGTTCATTTTGACTTGTCACACATGCACACTCGCATGCACACATCTTGAAGTATCAAGTAAAATAAAAAAATTAAAATAAAATCAATTAATATTCAAGTTTATTTTATTTTGGTATGTACACTTTTAAAATGTCTATTTTAGTCCGTAAATTTTTTTTCAAAATAATTTTTTTTTCTCTCTTATTTTTATTTTAATTTAAACAAATCATTGAGGTATATGTAGGTTAATATATATTAATAGCGTGATTTCAAGCTATAAGTTATTGTCAAACGATTATTTCACAGTTTGTCAAAGCATTTTTTCATGTCATTAGAACCAGATGTTGAAGCATATGTCCAAAATTCCCATTGAACTCATTTTTTAAAAATATTATCCACAAAATTACCTATTTAATCCTTAAGTTTTGGAGAAGAGATGCATTTAGTCTCTGATGTTTTAAATTGACTATTTTAGTCCCTAAATTTTTAAAAATAGTTTTAAAAAGTCCATTTACTAATAAAATTATTAAATTTAATTGACTAAATGCTGATGTGGCAAGGGAAACCATATATTTTTATTTGTTTTTCCTCTTCTTTTCCTCTTTTTCTCCCTCTCTTCTCTCTCCTCCGAGTGTGCCTTTCCATCCTTCTTCAACCTCATCTATGAAACACCATTCATGTTCTTCTAATTAGTCTTCTAATTCACCTTTATAAATTTCTTCTTCCTTCTTCTTGATTTTGCTGTCCTAATTCCTCAGAATCAGACCATCAATGGAAGCCACAAGATCATGTTCAAAGTGATAATGATGATGATGATTAGAGTGGGAAAATGAACAAGCCCCAAAAGAAAAGGAAGAAAAAGAATCTTTAATAAGGGAGGAAGTGGCTTGAAGAAAAATGATTCCATTACAAATTAAGAACATTTACTTTGTCTCCATGGCATGGTTGAGGAGAGGGAAGTGGAAAGTTGAGAAATAAGGGAAGAGAGAGAGAAAAAAGCAAAGCTAAAACCGAAGAAAACACAATGAACTTTTTAATCTCTTAAATCAATAAACGATCCGAAAGCTTAAATTGATAAGTAAAAACAAATTTAATATAATATATTACACTCCTCTTTATTTGTGGGCTTGAAATATGAAGAAGAGCCAAGCAAGTGAGAATGAATATTAATCAGAGGTGAAACAATTAATGCAGGGACTTGAACCCTTATATCGCCAATCTACCCAAAAGTTTTAAGCTGATATGTGAAAGGCAAATTTAATATAATATCTAACACCATCTTTTCAACCTCTCAACTTTGCTGCTGCAATTATTTGATGATGTTTTATCATGAAGATTCAGACTTTCATTTGAATTCAAATCTATGCTTGTGGGTATTCATACATCTTGAAAGGGAATCACAAAAATGACAAGTTTTTTTTTTTTTTTTTTTTCCTTCTCTTCTCTTGAGAATGAGAGATTTGTTGTAGCAATGGAGTCGAATCTGTGGGAGAGGCGGGGGGAAACAAATGTGGGGATAGCAGCTGGTGGAGGTTGCTGATTAGGATGGAAAGGCACCACTCGCAGGAAAGAGAAGAGTCATCTTGACCACGTCACCATTTAATCAATTAAATTTAATGATTTTATTAGTAAATGGGACGTTTTAAACCTACTTTTAAAAAAACTCAGGCACTAGAACTACTGAATTTTAGAAACTCAGCCACAAAAAGGTATTGTTGCCAATTTTATTTTATTGAAGTCCAATTCAAGTTTGTTGCAATAATAAATTTGGTTTTTTAGAAAAAAATATAATGTTTTTCATTAAAAAAAAAAATGCAAAATTTTTCATGCTTCTATCGTTCAAAGGGTTGGCAATTTTTATAAACTTTATGAGTTAAAAATTAGAAAAATTATTATAAACAGAAAAAATATCAAACTATTTACAAATATAGCAAAAGTTTTACTTTCTATCTGTGATATACCGCGATAGACTCAAATAGACATCTATCCGTATCTATCTGTTAAAGTGATAAATGACTATTTGAACTATAGCAGTCTATCGCAAATAGAAAATAAAATGTTGCTATATTTGTCCTTATTTTCAATAGTTTTTCTATTTTTAAAAACATCAAACAAAGTATTTTAAATTTTACATATTAAAGTATGAGTTCTTCGCTATTAAAAGGAGAAAATGAATGTCTCAGGACAAAAAGATTACAATTTTGATAATACGTTTTTGCTTCTTGTTTTTTTTTTTTTTTTTTTTTTTTTTTTTTTTTTTTTTTTTTTTTTT
>QLSR01000339.1:1142967-1156419 GCA_031780015.1 Citrullus colocynthis
TTTTTTTTTTTTTTTTTTTTTTTTTTAATTTCTAAAGACAACATCTCTCTTATAAATTGCACACCTTTGTAGGGTCAATTTTCAATTTATATACCTTGATTTTTGTTGAGAAATGACCTTTTTCCTAACTTCAATTGTTCATTAATGTTGAGAATTGGCCCTCTTTCTCCTCCATAATTTGCACCCTACATGATTCGTCCACCTCGGTCGAATTATATATACACACACATTAATTTAATATTTTAAGAAGACGCTGGAATTAACTTTTCATTTCAAAATGAACTTTCAGAGAGTCTGAGCTTAAGATAAGTTGTTCTTAGAAAAACACTCAAAGCCAAACCAAACAAATATGTAGAAGCTTTTTGAATGTAGAGGAAATTAAATAAACTTGTGTGTAAAAATAATTTTGAGAAAAGATAACTAAATGTATGACTGTTTTGTTTATATATAAATATTCTTTAGAAAATGCACTTTTCAAGGGTATTTGTTTTAAATGACAAAACTACAAAAAAATATTTTTAAATATAGCAAAATGTGATTGTCTATTAGTGATAGACAATGATAGACATCTATCAGTGTCTATCACTAAAGGACATTAATATTTTGCTATATTAGTAAATATTTTGGCTCATTTTGCTATATTTGAAAAAATTCCTTTTCTAAAAGCATTTTTCTTTCATAGGCAATCCAAACACACCCTTATTTTTGCAGGTGACTTAAATATACTTTCAATAATCACTAATTTACCATCATTTTTTTTTCTAAGTTAAAATAATATATAGGATAAGAATTCAAACCTTAAATTTTTTGGTCGAAGGTCCATATTTTATATCATTTGTGTTATAAGTGTACAAATACCTAAATTCAACAATTAATGTCCAGATGTATTAGATAACTTTATGAACATCCAAAATAGAAGAATGAATACCATAAAAAATAGCATTGTTTGTTAGAAGAAAGCTTATAAGCTAGCTATAAATATTTAGAAAATTCTGAACTATTTGGAAGTTGAACTGATAATTTAATTTTATCCCTCATTCCATGGACTTCAATTTGATAGAACTGAGAAATTAGATTAAAATTGATTATAATCATCCAAGGTGTTTGAAGCTAAGCATCTGTGTCAATCTTTTATTGTTGAGCTTATAATTAAATCTCCTAATAGTATTTATGACTTTATAATAAAATTATGGGAAGAAATGGATGGCATTGGCTCTTACACATATATAAACATCAATTTGAACCTAACTTAACTTAGTAAGATATTCAATCAAAATTGTTACAACATTGTGGTTGGCTAATTTTATTATAAACAAAACTTGAGCAATATGTCGAGGAAATTGTCGGGGACATCGTTTCATGTTTGGCAGCAAATTCTGCAGAATATCTTTTCCATATATGTCAGCGTGATTTGCAAATTTCCGTATATGCCTTCCTTATTTTCTTGCAGAGAATATTTATCCACTCCTAAATGATATTTTCTAAGCTAGTCATATTTATACTGTACTCTTATTCAATTTTAGGGTAAGTCTCATTATTATAAAAGTGTGCATTAAGAGTTTTTGAGCTTAGGGTTTGTCTAAGCCTCAACTTCTATGTGTTGTTAGTGAAAATCATTGTATTTGTTGTTGAGATTTTGGTTCGGCAATCATTGGAGAGCTCAGGATGAACTTTATATTGATATTGAGCTTAGAGGAAGCCTAAGTATGTTGTATTGATGAGATCTCAATCAAAGCTTGAAGAAAGCTTGCTCATGAAAGTGAGGGGATCTCACACTTAGGGGGAGCCTAAGTATGTTGTATTGAGGGGATCTCATACAAAACTTGGAGAAGCATTTTTGTGTAGTTGAGGGGAGCTCAAACTTAAGAGGGAGCCTAAGTTGAAAGTAAAGAAGAAGCTATATGTGAGTCATTGAAGAGAGAGTCTATTAGATAACTAATTGCCATTGTAATTGCTAAACTCTTTATATATGAAGTTTCGTTCCACTAGGCACATAGCCGTTAGACGTAGGTGATTTTGCACCGAACTAGATTACCAATCTCCGTGTCAATATTTTTTTGTTTGCTTTTGTGTTGCCCACTTGTTATACATATTGTTTGTGACATCATGCTTGACATTGTATTATGTGTTAGATCTGCCTGCTTTTCAATTGGTATTAGAGTGGGTTCACTCTGTGTGTTCATTGAGTTCTTCAATGGAGTCGATCAGGGAAGGTGGATCAACAACATGTCCTCCTGTGTTAGGTTGTACAAATTATTCTTATTGGAAGGCTAGAATGACATCCTCTTTTAAGTCCATTGACAACAAAACATGGAAAGTTGCAGTGTCTAGATGGTCTCCTCCAGAAACTACTGATACTCAAGGGAAGAAGAGTATGAAACCTGAGAAAGATTGAATCGAAGAAGAAGATGAAGCTTCCTTAGGAAATTCCCTTGCTCTCAACGCCATTTTTAATGGGGTTGACAAGAATACATTCAAACTAATTAATACATGTGTTTCTACCAAGGAAACATAAGATATTCTAGTAGTAGCTCATGAAGGAACGTCCAAGGTAAAGATGTCAAGACTACAACTTCTGACGACCAAATTTGAATCTCTGAGAATGCTTGAAGATGAGATTGTTGTCGAGTTCAATGTGCGTTTCCTAGATATAGCCAATGAATCTTTTGCTCTTGATGCGAAAATCTTTGAAGAAAAGCTGGTTCATAAGGTGTTCGCTCTCTTCCAAAAAGGTTTGATATGAAAGTTACAGTCATAAAAGAGGCTCAAGACATAGCTAGCATGAAGGTTGATGAATTGTTTGGCTCTCTGCGTACCTTTGAAATGACGTTTAATGATAAAACCGAAAAGAAAACCAAAGGTATTGCTCCACAATCTTTCATAAGCAATAATGCTTCCTTGATCAAGCTCAAAGAAACTGATGAAAATCTAGCTTTATCAATTTTCTGTATGGCAAAGCAGTTTGGCAAAGCTCTTAGACGATGGGATAGACATCTAGTATCCCGTGGAAACTATGTGTCCTCCCATGTCAAAGACATTAATAACGTCAATGATAAACTTAATCCAAAGCTTTTAAAATTCTCTAGAAAGAAGACATAAAGTGACAAAGGATCGAACGATTGTCAGAATGTCAAAGAAAAAAGTTTAATATGTCGAGAATGTGAGGGGTTCGAACACTTTCAAACTGAATGTCCAAACTTTCTGAAAAGACAGAATAAATGATACTTTACTACCTTGTTAGATTATGAAACAGAGTCAAGCAGTGATTCTAATGAGGAAGTTCGAGCTCTCATGGGAAGTATTTCTCTTGAATGTTCTAATGTGATTGATCCTTCTAATGAGTGTTATATTCTTGTGGCAAGAAAGGAAACAGAACAAAATGCAGCTACCTCTAAAAACCTATCCGTTGAAGAAGTCTATCAACTATGGACAGATGATTCTCATGCCTTGTCAATTCAAACGGAGAGAATTGAAAAGCTCGTCAAAGGTAATTATCGCCTTCTAAGCACCATTTGTGAGCTGAAGAAAGAGTTGAAAGCATCAAAAGTTGAACTTGAATTGATGTCGAAGTTTGTTTGCATGATGAACTCAAGCACTGATGATCTTAACATGATTCTGTCCTCTCGCAAACAGGTTTTTGATAAGCGTGGCATTGGATTCAATCAACATAGGAAACAGTTCTACAAAGGTGAATCATCCCTGTTAAATCATTTTGTTTAAGCCTAGGATTTACCAATGTCGGTTCCAATGTTAAAGACAAAGGACATGCCAACATCTCTAGTGGATCATAATGTAAAGAAGAAATGGATTTGTCATTATCATGACAAAGAATGTCATATTCGTCCCTATCATTTCACCCTGTATGGAAGAATTAGTCACCTATTGTCTTGGAAGTATTCTAGAGGAACCTGGCCCATTACTAATACTAGCAAATATGTGCATACGAACAAAATGGAATGGAGAGTCAAGAAAGTTAGTCTTTCTTCTAAGACAAGATGTCAAGTAGCTTTCAGTTCCCTTCGGTCGTCTTTAAAAGAGGATTGATACTTTGATAGTGGATGTTCTCGTCACATGACTGGTGAAAAATCATTTGTCACCCATGTGCAATCATGCGAGTCTGGTCATGTTACTTTTGGAGATGGCAAAAGGGAAAGGTCTTGGGAAAGGACAATTGTTGTACCCAAGACTTCTAACACTAGAAGATGTCATTCTTGTAGAATGGTAAACAACAAACCTAATCAGCGTAAGTCAACTATGTGATCGGAGCCTTGTTGTAAGCTTCTTAAAAGATAAATGTTTGGTAACTAACAAAGACAATGGGACTATCATGTCAGGTACGCATTCTTATGATAATTGTTACTTGTGGACTCCTAATGTTGTTAATCATGTTTGTAACATCCTAAAAAATAATGAAGTTGTGCTCTCTCCCCAGAAAAGTGGAATATTTAGGTGCAAAAATAGTATTCTTCTAGAGACGACTCTTGATATGAAGCAATGCACTAAGCTTTTACCATATCCCCTTTGGGTTGATGTTATCATTACTGATTGTCATGTTTCCAATTGCCTTGCTTTTGAGTCATGGTAAATGTGCCCAAATTATGAAATATAGAGGGAAAGTAAATTTAATAATGTTAAATATTTTCATATATTTCGTGGCACGTGTCATATTCTGGCTAATTGTGCCTTAAGACAAAAATTGGTTCCAAGAAGTGATTATAGTAATTTTCTGGGATATTCCACCAATAGTCCAACGCATCTTGAATACGAACTACAACATGCTCTATTTTTCAAGAAGTCAAAAGAAAAGTTGATTGTTTCTCAAATTTATGGTGATGACATAGCTTTGAGAGATGATGACATAGTTTTCAAAAGGGTGTCTCATAAGATGGTGGAGCATTATGTCCAATAAATGCAAACTGAGCTTGAAAGGAGTTTGGTCAAACAACTTACTCACTTCTTGAGATTTCAAAATGAATAGATGAAAGTTGTGGAGGTTGTTCAACGTGAATTTCTCAAGAGAACCTTACACCTGTGCAGAACTATCTTATAGCAACTAAAGATATTTGATCAAGGAAAGTCAAAGTAGGTCAAGTCAGCTTTTATAAATAGGATGAATACTTGTCAAGGTACTCAAACATCTAGTTGTAAAATGGTTAGTAAAACAGTAAAAAGAATAACGGCCTTCAGGAAGGGTGGTTCTCCATCAAGAGTCAATTCCTATGGTCTTCAAGTGAGAGGTTTTCCATCTCTTTCAGGGATGCGCTTGCTACAAATTCATTTGTCTATAAGAAGAGAATTGAGCTTACGATACATAAGAAAACTAAGAAGGAAAGGTGTGTTGTTAAACGAGTAGTCCTAACATTGCAATACCTCATCGATCATGTCATTGAGTTCACCAGGTATGTTTCTATGGGTATTTCATATAAGCTCTCTGCCTTTCCTAAAGATCTTGAAGGTAATACATCTACAACAAAATCTAATTTTTCTCGTGAGAAGCATAGTAATTTGACTCCTCTTGACTTGGTTGTGGTTACTGAAGAAACTAAGGTTGTGAGTGGTGACCAAATTATTAATAATATTAATAGTACTATAATGAAGTTTATGAATCTTGTTGACCATGTTAACCATGTTGTTAATCATGTTGAGTTATCTAATGCTTTGATTATTACTCCTGCTAAAATTGTGATCGATCATACTTGGCTGTTGAGATCGTTGTTGAGTTTCATGTGTTGTGTGTTGTCATTATTGATACTACTGTTCTTGCTGAATCTTTGGATAAAGTCTTTGTATCTCCTGATACAACTATTGAATCTATTGTTCCAACTAGAAGCATTGAAAATATGAGTCATATGCCCGTTATTTCATTTGAAAATATAGGAATGTTAAGTCTCTAATTATTGATTAAGTTGATATCATTGTTTCTGTTGATATTGAGATTGATTCCTAAGAAATTGTTGATCTTGTTGTTTCTGAGGATACTGTTAATGCTTTTGTTGGTATTGATTGTATTTCTGAGGTGAATAAAGTTGTTACTGTTGCTTCAACTAGTTAGTTGGATGTTATTTTTTAGAATGGGTTAAAGAATGTCAGTGCTTCTATTGTGGTGTCTACTGGTGGTGGTACTATGAATCATTCTATTGAATTAGATGTGCGTGAGAAAATGATTGTTGATAGTGATCTGGTTGATCAAACTGATGTGATTATGATTATCAAGATGCAAGAAAAAAAATTGCTATTGAAAATAAACGTTGTTTTGCATGATGATAGAGATAAGTCTATAGTTAGTAAACAAGAAACTAGAGTTGTTGGAAATATTGTTCCTATTGCTTATGTGAATGTTGCATGTGATTCTGTTAGGATTGAGTGTGTTTCCATTATTACCAATCGTAATACTGATGTTATTTTTGAAGATATACATGAAATTGTTGATGCTTCTGTCTTAGTTTCTACTTGTATGGATACTACAAGTAGCCATGCTAAGCTGGCATTGTGAGAGAAAAATGTTGCTGACAATGACTTGGTTAAAAGTCTTGTTGATCTGTCTGTTGTGTGTGTTGAGCATTCTGTTGTTGGGAATGGTTTTTTCGATGTCAATGTGGAGCTAAATGTCTTTGTCAGTTTTGGTACTGTTCTTTCCAATGATAGAGAAAGTGCTAGAGTTGAGGATGTGCCTTCTGTTGTTGAGGTCATGTCTAATGATGTTTTGGGTGAAGAATCTGGAGGTGAACGGAGCTCTAAGGAGATTGATGGAACTCCTTTGAGTGATTTGAGTAGAAAGAATAAAATGAAAGATGGGGATGTTGTTGCTTCAAGTCCTGAAGGTTCCTACCTTCTATTTGAAAAACATATGTTTGTCTTTAAAAGTGATACATTTGTTTCTTCTAAAGATGTGATTGAAGACTTAATCTCTGAGGAAGATATTCTTTATTATACTGATCATATAATTCCCAATCCCTTGCTCTCTAATGTGAATATGCGTGAAGATATTTCAGAGTTGAATGCTTGTGCCACTGAATCGATTGTGAAAAATTCTGATGTTGATTTTGTCCTTAATAAAACTGTTTTGGATTTGGGCATGACAAATTTAGGTTCTAAGGGGCTTAGGTTCTAAGAGGCGTAAGGAAGTTAGTATATCTAATATTCCTACTGCTAATCATGTTGATGCTGAAGATGTTGTTGATTATGTTGTTTCCAGTGTTGGGCCTGATATCAGGGTACATTCTTTGATGATGATGATATTGTTCTTGCAGTCTTGAGCAAGTTAAGAAAACGTACTACTGATAATAAGAAAAAGGTTTTTAATTTACCTCAAAAGTTTGTTTTAAATATTGTTCTACATGTGAAGCTGTTCTACTATGACTTGATCCTTGAGATATTGTGAATGCTAAATGTACTCAAGAATTTGAGAGAACCAAGTAGTCTAGTGTTGAGAAACATCCTGGTAAGGGGTCTCTATGTTGTCTTCTTGCAACCTGATATAAACGAGTTGTTGAAAAGGGAAGATATCATGTTTGTGTTGGAGCATTGTTTTGCTACAAGAGAGGTTGTTGTTAGGCTCTCTAGAGTTGTTCATAAGCATTGGTCAAAGAATGGACAACTCATCATTGTCAATCTCAGTGTCACTTATGTTAGTGTTGATGTGCACTTTTCGTGTTTACCACAAGTGTACGGGTCAAGTTATAATATAAGATGGTTAAGTCCGAATATCGTTCCACTGAAGATCCAACTGTGAAGGTTAAAGTTAATTACCTATTCTAGAATTGAATCAATTTTATTTGAGGATTGGAATTGAAGTTGTGATTTTGGAAACAAAAAAAAAAAAAATAAATAAAATAAATAAATAAGAAACACAAGAGTCAAAGAGAGTTCTAGGGTAATGAATCCTTGTTTACTTTCTCATGCAATATTCTAGGGCTCATGGATTTTATTGCAATTCTTATGTTTAAGTCTAGAAACATAAATCCAAGTTATTTTCTCATGCAACTCAATTGATTACTAATTTCTTGAAATCAATACAAATTACATGGCATTAAGAATAGTCTTTAGCAACTTTTATTGTTAACCTAACTATTTTCATGATAGAATAACAACAATTCTTTGTTATAGATCTAGTTAGACATACAATCTTTCAACCATACATCTAGCCTATCATTCAAACATGGCCATTCAACAAGAATTTAAGCACAACAACAAAGAAAAGCATAATCATTACAACAAAACCATAAAGAGTTTACAATATCAACATAACTTCATAAACAAATCATCAAAACCCTAAAACTAAAGAGTTTAGCCACTCACAGCTTGCAGCAACATGTTCAAACAATAGAAACAAAGAAAGAGTGTAAAGAAAGAGATACTCTACTAAAAAGAAGCTCTTGATTGAGGAAGCATCAAGATCTCCTTGGCTTTCACATCGGAACTTGAACAGCACTACGACTCTCTCTCGAAATCTTTTCTCTCTTCCTTGCAGCTAACTCACTCTTTAAACTTTCTAATAAACTTTCACTCAATTCTCTTCTTCTTGTGTCTCTTGGTGTGTAGATTGGTTATTAGGGCTCCTGAAAACCCTCCAATTTATAAGTTGGCAGATTTGGAGTTTTCTTCACTTTTTCATTGAATTCTGGCTCGATTTTGATCTTTTGGTCTTCACTTTTCATTTTCTTTATTTTGACCTGAAAACTACTAGCAAACAAGTAAAATCTAATATAAACTCCTTTAATTTGAGAAAATAGAAAGCACTTTTCAAGCGTTTTTCAAATATTAATCAACGTCATCTTGTGCTTGTCATCGTCCAGGACATTCCTATGTTGTTCGATGACGATATTTTCCCACTAATGATATTGATGTCTTGGATGGAGCTCTCTCTATTTCTTCTAATGTTGGAAACTGTGAGTTATCATTCGACATAATACTAATCGCATGATTGAAGTAAATGATTTGTGAAAACTGATGAGGTTATCTGTTAACTGTATTGATGAGGCCTCTATGTAAGGGTTAGACGATACACAGTCTAATGGCAATATTGATAGCTCTGCTAATGGGTCAAAGGTTTTTAAGTATTAAGATTACTCTTATTGGTTATTGGTTGGTTGCTTGTTTCTATTGTCTTGGTTTTCGTTATCTTTGACTATTTTTGTAAGCCAAACAAAAGGGGGAGAAGAAGTTTTGTTTTGTGGGATTAATAATTGTTCTGATCTGGATCGGATTGATGACTGTTTTAATCTGGTTGGGCTTTCTTTTGCTCTTGTGCTCTGCTGTATTGGCGTTATTGTGCGCTGCTGTATTGGCGATGTTGTGCTATACTGTATTGTTTGTTTTGCCTTAAAAAAAAAAAATCCAAATGGGTAGTTTGTTACAATATCGTGGTTGGCTAATTTATTATAGGAAAAACATGAGCAATATGTCGAGGAAATTGTCAGGGACATTATTTCATGTTTAGTAGCAGATTCTGCTGAATATTTTTCCATATATGTCAGTGTGATTTGGAAATTTTCGTATTTGCCATCCTCATTTTCTTGCAGGGAATATTTATTCACTCCTAAAAGATATTTTCTAAGCTAGCCATATTTGTATTGTGCTCTTATTCAATTATAGAGTTAGCCGTATTATTAGAAAAGTTTGCATGGAGAGTTTTTGAACTTAGAGTTTGTCTAAGTCTCAACTTCTAATATATATCATTCCTTATTATATCAAAACTCTATTTATCTTCGTCAATCTAAATATGTTTCGATTGCTTAGATATTATAATCTTCATTATTGAACTAAAAAAACAAAAATAAAAGCACTAAATATATATATATATATATATCCTTAAAATATATATCCCTAAAATACATTCTAACTTTCTTTCTTCTGCCTGTTAATTTCCAATTGTAGTTTTCTTCCAACTTATAAAACAAATATTATGGAATCCAAACAAGTTCTACAAATAGCTATATGTTAGAATTACAAAGAGGAAATTTCATATCAACAATAAAAAAAAATAGCAATTCTTGATAAAAGACCCAAATTATATAGATATTTTATTTGGGGATACTATCTTTTGGAATAAATGGCATTCTCTACCCTAAGTCACTATCAATGATCGACAATTAATTTTTTTTTCTTTAGACTTTGTCGAGTTTAGGCAGTTCTTGGTATTTTAAGTTATTGTTCACATCATATTAGGCCAATAAACAACAATGGCATCGCTTATTTGATATATCGAATATATTAAAACAAACTATGCTAATTCATCCAAAAGATATTGTGATTCTTTTCTATAGAACAACTATTTTAATATATCAAAACCTATTATGTATAGAATTTAAAATTCAAGGACCAACGCTAAGCTTGTAATTACTATTGTTCTTTAGTAGCTCATATCACTGCAAGATAGTATACATATTTAGTGAAAGTTATCACAATCATTAATAGGAAGGTTACAACTCCTAAAAAATCGAACCAATTATCATACATATAATGGAGAAGCCAGCCCATCAATATCTCTCATACTCCTCTTTTATTCCAAATCACATCCCATAATCGAAAGAAGAGTACTATAGGAGTATAAGTAAAGTTTTACGTTTAACTAGAAAAGGAAGTATCCCACAATTTAATTAGAAAGGAAGAAATTGTTGGGGTATATAAGTGATGACAAATTATTTGTATTGGTGTGAGGTATTTTGAGTGAAAGCAAAAAAAAAAAAATTATGAGAGTTTATGCCTAAAATGGACATTCCAATGTAGAGATATGTAGAGGTTTCGTTGTCTTTATCACTACTCATCTGATCCATTAACTTTTCTTGTAAATCAGTGCAATTTTACTAAGTGTTACTTATTGTAACATACATGACTTGCATTGTTTTGTACTAGAAATTTTTTAAGTTGAAAATCTATTAAATTAGACACAACATTGAAAAGTTTATAACCGTTACTATTAGACACTTTTTTTTTTATTTTAAAGTTTAATGACTTTCATCCAAAACATATGTTGGTGATTGTCTCTATTAAATATGTTGAATGCAAATCCAAAGCAGAACTTCAAACTTTAATTTACACGCATTCTTTACTCAAACTCACTCTTTATTGTTTCTTTTTATTTCTATTTAGCACACCAAAGAAAGAGACACCTTCATTATTAGTCAAGGCACTTGCAAGAAAAGAGTGAGTATACTTCCCTGCAGTGATGTGTGAAAGCTAATACCTCTAAGTAAAATAAATGCAAATTTAGGGCACCTCAGTTGACATATTATTACTTTGATTTTTTGGGCACTTGGTAATTTGTGCATGAGTCAATGTAGGGGAAACAAATTGAGAGTAATTTAAAACCATTTCGGGGTGCTAGGACTTAATTAGAAGGACTTTGAACTCAATCTTGCATAAATAAGTTTAGAATTAGTTTTATATTGTGTTTTATTAATTGATTATGAAATATATCTCATTGTTGAGTGCAAGTTGAATTCTTTGAGACTGTTGAGACTTGAGTAAAAAACCTTACATAATTGAGTGAGCACGTCTTTAGTGTAACTGTGTGTTTTATTCTACCTTGCTCAAGGATGATCAAGAATTAAGTTGTGGGTGTTTGGTAGCACTGAAATGTATTATCTTACTCCACTTAGTTCGAGATTACTCATTGGTTTTACTTGTTTATTTGGTGATTTAATAGGTTTAGAGCATCTAATAGCTAGAACGGGGCATTAGCGACAAAATGAAGCTAAAACGGACCAAAATAGACCTTAATTGCATCAACAGGAAAAGAGAATGCCAAAAGAACAATTGTGCCCCTACAGGCACGACACTACGTTCGGCGCCATTTACAAAATGGTCGAATTATGCGCAAAATAGATAGTGTCGTGATGCTGTCTTAGAGTGTCACGGTGCTCAAAAGATTTCACGCACAAAGTATTCCGATAGTGTCGCAACACTGCATCGAGTGCCCGACGCTCCAATAAGGCTATAGAAAGGAATTAACAATTTTAACAATTTTAGGTTATTTTATCTTTAGCCAGCTGATTGGAAGCGTCTTCTCCTCTCTTTTCTTCATTTGTTTGATCTTTGGATGTACAAAAACCCTTTCCCATTAATGGACATGTCGATTATGGGATAAGGTATCTCGTTCTAACTTGGGTTTTAGGAGCTTTCTTCTATTTTGATGTAATTATGAGTTTTCAAATTGAATTTTATTGTATTTTTTATTCAATTGTGAGTTTCATCATGTTACAATCATTTTATTGGACGCTTGTGAATACGATGTGTCGCCACCTGCCCGAGACGACGTCGAGCAATCGACGTCCCGAAAAGGGTTAATTTTAAAAGAAAATAAAAAAATAGTCTCCACCAATCTTTTTTACGGTGTGATTGGACAACGAAGTAAAATAAATAATTTTTAATTAAAGAAAAAAACAAAAATGGTTTGCAAAAAATAGAGTTGAGTTTGGAAGTCATTTGTGTATAGGGAAGGTGTTAGGACCTCATAACACCCGTTTAGAAAACGATAGCCAAATTTCAAATCTTCAATTGAAAATATTCTTTAAATTTTTTTTTAAAAAATAATGTCTTATTTTACCTCTTATTACTCCAATATTTGAAGCAATGATCTCATAAAATAAGTGTAACAAATTCTGTCAATTTGACTATATTATAATTGAGGAAAAAATACTCACCTTAAAAAAGTGAGAAATTATTATATTTTCTCAAAATTCGTCATAAGATAGCCTTTAAATAAAGGACGGTTTTTTAACTTAATGAATTCATTTTTTCCGGTGATCAAATCTTGGACTCCCAAAGATGTGATCCATCACCTTAAGAATTCTAGGAAATTGGACTCCCAAATTTTCTAGATTCCATCGTAGGATTTTTTTTTTCTTTTAATTTTAGAAAAGTAATTGATTAGGAAACCTTATGAAATCATAGATTAATTTTTGAATGTTTGAAAACACAAAAAGTGTAATTTTAAAGAAAAGAAATTCAAATGATATAGGAAGAGTCTTGTGAAAGATTTTAAGAACTTAGATAAATTTAAATTAGAAGGATTTTAAAACTTTGAGAGATTTTAATTAGAAAGATTTAAAAGCTTTGGAAAATTTTAATTAGAAATCAAATAAGACTTAATACGAACATTATATAATAAAAAAATAATTAAAGAAGCATCATAATAAACTAAGCGAACATAAAAAACATAATAAAATTTAATAAAAACATATTGAAGATCGATCTCAAACTTCCAAAGAATCGATTTCCCACCTCAAGAATTTTAGAAAATCATAGTCTTAAATTTTCTAAATTCTATCGTCAGATATTTAAAAAAAATAAAATATTAACAACAATGAAATTTACAATTTATCAAACATATCAGTAAATTAAATTGATTGATATAATAAATCAAAAAAAATTACAATATAAGATAATGTAAATAATGATATAATATGAAAAAAAATAAATAAATGAGTGAAAGACAAAAAAAAAAAAAAA
>QLSR01000339.1:1163399-1249323 GCA_031780015.1 Citrullus colocynthis
CCCGGAGGAACACAACCTCTGGTGAACCCGAAGGAACACAACCTCTGGTGACCCCGAAGGACCACAACCTCTAGTGAACCCGAAGGAACACAACCTCTGGTGACCCCGAAGGACCACAACCTCTGGTGATCCCGAAGGAACACAACCTCTGGTGAACCCGAAGGAACACAACCTCTGGTGACCCCGAAGGACCACAACCTCTGGTGAACCCGAAGGAACACAACCTCTGGTGACCCCGAAGGACCACAACCTCTGGTGAACCCGAAGGAACACAACCTCTGGTGAACCCGAAGGAACACAACCTCTGGTGAACCCGAAGGAACACAACCTCTGGTGAACCCGAAGGAACACAACCTCTGGTGAACCCGAAGGAACACAACCTCTGGTGAACCCGAAGGAACACAACCTCTGGTGAACCCGAAGGAACACAACCTCTGGTGAACCCGAAGGAACACAACCTCTGGTGAACCCGAAGGAACACAACCTCTGGTGAACCCGAAGGAACACAACCTCTGGTGAACCCGAAGGAACACAACCTCTGGTGAACCCGAAGGAACACAACCTCTGGTGAACCCGAAGGAACACAACCTCTGGTGAACCCGAAGGAACACAACCTCTGGTGAACCCGAAGGAACACAACCTCTGGTGAACCCGAAGGAACACAACCTCTGGTGAACCCGAAGGAACACAACCTCTGGTGAACCCGAAGGAACACAACCTCTGGTGAACCCGAAGGAACACAACCTCTGGTGAACCCGAAGGAACACAACCTCTGGTGAACCCGAAGGAACACAACCTCTGGTGAACCCGAAGGAACACAACCTCTGGTGAACCCGAAGGAACACAACCTCTGGTGAACCCGAAGGAACACAACCTCTGGTGAACCCGAAGGAACACAACCTCTGGTGAACCCGAAGGAACACAACCTCTGGTGAACCCGAAGGAACACAACCTCTGGTGAACCCGAAGGAACACAACCTCTGGTGAACCCGAAGGAACACAACCTCTGGTGAACCCGAAGGAACACAACCTCTGGTGAACCCGAAGGAACACAACCTCTGGTGAACCCGAAGGAACACAACCTCTGGTGAACCCGAAGGAACACAACCTCTGGTGAACCCGAAGGAACACAACCTCTGGTGAACCCGAAGGAACACAACCTCTGGTGAACCCGAAGGAACACAACCTCTGGTGAACCCGAAGGAACACAACCTCTGGTGAACCCGAAGGAACACAACCTCTGGTGAACCCGAAGGAACACAACCTCTGGTGAACCCGAAGGAACACAACCTCTGGTGAACCCGAAGGAACACAACCTCTGGTGAACCCGAAGGAACACAACCTCTGGTGAACCCGAAGGAACACAACCTCTGGTGAACCCGAAGGAACACAACCTCTGGTGAACCCGAAGGAACACAACCTCTGGTGAACCCGAAGGAACACAACCTCTGGTGAACCCGAAGGAACACAACCTCTGGTGAACCCGAAGGAACACAACCTCTGGTGAACCCGAAGGAACACAACCTCTGGTGAACCCGAAGGAACACAACCTCTGGTGAACCCGAAGGAACACAACCTCTGGTGAACCCGAAGGAACACAACCTCTGGTGAACCCGAAGGAACACAACCTCTGGTGAACCCGAAGGAACACAACCTCTGGTGACCCCGAAGGACCACAACCTCTGGTGAACCCGAAGGAACACAACCTCTGGTGAACCCGAAGGAACACAACCTCTGGTGAACCCGAAGGAACACAACCTCTGGTGACCCCGAAGGACCACAACCTCTGGTGAACCCGAAGGAACACATCCTCTGGTGAACATCCAGCCGACGTAGGGGAGTTACCACTACCCAGTACTCATGACCAATTTAAATTCTCACTCCTTTACTTCCATGAATTTATACACTAACAGCGCTGTTTACAATCATCTCATATACAAGCATAAGCATTTCACATACATCCTTTGAAACATAGGAAAAATCATACAAGCATGCTATCTCAATGGGCGTAGAAGTATTACTCATCATGGCAACTAAACATAAGGCGGGAAGGTGGTTCAGGTAGTAAAGTCACTTACCTGAGCAATTATATTCACTTATTCGCACGGCAGTCTGTTGGAAAGTTCTTGGTCCACCAAGTGTGGCTTAACTTGCAGTTGCTCTAATCCTTTTTACCCAACACAATTCCCGGCCACCTAAGGGAATTTTTATCACATAAGTCTCAAGCATCAACAGTTTTTTAACCAAATTAAGCTATAAATTTTTCCTTGGGTCCGAGATACTTACTCTCACGTTACCGGTTTGGTGACGAGAAATCAGGCGTGGTTTGATTGAAATGGCAGCGGAGGAGCACCGGGGTGGAAGAGAGAGAAAGTAGGCGGCACTGCAAGGAGAGAGAGAGAGATTGATTGAAACCGCGGCGGCACGCGAGGGAGAAGAGAAAAATCCCTTTTTACTTTTTCTTTTTTTTTTTTTATTTTGGCACACAAATCGATGCCTATTTATAAAAACCCAAATTCCCTATTCCTTCCTCCTTTCCCCTTTTCTTTTCCAACCAAAATAAAATCAAATAAAATCTTCTACAACCAAGATTTACTTCAATTATCCAAATAAAATCAAATAAAATCTTCTACAACCAAGATTTACTTCAATTATCCAATCCCACCAAAATTAATCACCTTATTTTACTTGCCCTAAGATAAAATTATCTTTTTTTTTTTTTTCCACATAATAACTTAAACTTGTTTACTAAGAGGATTTACCCCAACGATTTGGGGTTGTTACAGACACCCATCATTCTGATATATTCTTAAAGAGAATAAGTAATATCTTTATACATCTCATTCATTTGTGGCTGATAAAGATCAATACAAGCCATTTATGAACCCCATATCCCACCACATAATACTGATGAAATGCAATTTAATATTTCCCCCATCAATTAGAGCCACTTGATTGGTTGGTCCCAGGAATGATATGTACATCTCTTCAATTTTCTTTTGTCTATCTTTGATTGGTGTTTCTCTCAATAACTTGGAATGACTCTTGTTCTTTATCAATGATACAAAATATAGTTGGACAATTCTTTCGATTATTATCATTGATATATGACTTGAATGATAGGTTTTTGAGTCTTTATGTTTTCAATGTTTATTCTAATAATAGTACTTACTTTTTAATACATTGTGAGTAGGTTATTAATCTCTAACGGGGTCTAAGACATTAATTTTAAGTTGTGAAATGAGTTATTATAACTTGTTTCATATTTAGGGTACCAACGATTCAAATCTCATATTCCAAAGAAAACAAAGTAATACTTTAACTTCTTATTTTGTATTTTCTTTGAATTTCTCTTTTAATATTTAATTCTAATTTTAGCTCTCAAATAAATGCTTCAACTATTTTAAAATATTTTAATGTATATTTTAATTTCATTTCATTTCGTTTCTTTTTTTTTTTTCATAATCATAATAAATTTATTTTTTAATTTTAAATTTGTAAGATTATTTTACATTTTGAATCATTTGAAGACTACATTATATTTATAACGATTATTATAAAATTTAATTATAGATTTACCATATTTAAATATTTAATTTTTTTTTTTTTTTTGGAAAAAGTTACACTTTTGTTCCATATATGCATTTATTCAACGAGAATTATTTTAAATGACAAAATTGTTGAAAATAATTACAACATAATAGCAAAATATCACAATCTATCTGTGATAAATCACGATAGACCGCAATAGACTACTATATATATGTGCTTTCATGACATAGATAATAATTTATCTTGTATGAAAACTTAATGGCTAAAATGTTAAAAACCTCAAACTTTAGGAATAGAAGTGTAATGTTTTTCCTATTTTTTAAAACAAACGTTATTTTTTAAACTACATCAGCAAAATATCTAATCTAGTTTTTTTTTTTTTTTTTTTAAAAAATAAAGTTTGTTTTAAAAAAATAAATTATTTTTTTTTTTTTTTTTTAAAAAATAAAGTTTGTTTTAAAAAAATAAATTATTTTTTTTTTTTTTTTTTAAAAAATAAAGTTTGTTTTAAAAAAATAAATTATTTTTTTTTTTTTTTTTTAAAAAATAAAGTTTGTTTTAAAAAAATAAATTATTTTTTTTTTTTTTTTTTAATAACCTTATAAACTCTAGGACTTGTATAAAAAATCCAAAACTTTCATAATAATTATGTCAATTTAAGCCCTCAGTTTTTTCATAAGTACATCAATTTATTTATACCTTCCTCCAGGTTTTGTTAATATATATATATATATATATATATATATATATATTGTGACACATATAATTGTTTCAATTAAATTCTTAAATTTCTATTAAATGAATCAATTTAGACCTTTATTTGAGATTACCTTTAAAAATCATCAATGCCTCAATCTTAATGTGTGTATTGTAATGTCCAAGACCCAAGATTCCGAATCCAAATTCAGCACATAATGGTCTTACATATTTCTCCTGCATCCCTTGCAACCTGTTCACACTATCTACTTGTCTTAAACTACTTCCAATAGTGAAGGCTATTATTCCCACAAACCAACATTGGTTTTTTCAGCATGTTTTGTCTTCCCTCACATGCTTCCTAAGAAAATTTTCAGGAGGGTTACCCAATATAGAATTGTTATAAGCTCAGCTTGCTTAATTTTAGCATTTGTATGATTGAGCCACTGAAAAGAAAGATTCACCTTGTTGGTATAGGTAATATCTATCAATTCTTGAAACTCTTTTTTAACCATTCTTTTGTATCTTCAAGCTCCCTTTTATTCAGATGTGATCTCATTACATTCGTGTACCTCTCCTATACTTGCAGGGGTTACATTCCCACTAGCTTTCACCTTCATTTGCTCCTAATTGCATCTTTATTGTGAGAGCTTTTGCTTTTACACCAACCATCTGCAATGACCGGCCTATCAGGTATCGTATCCAAATTCCAAATCTTAATTTGAATTCTAGGTTTAGAGCGTTATAAATGGTATTAGAGCGAATCCTATGTTAATTAATATGGCTTAAATTTTAAAAAATTCAATTCATTTATTATAATGAATTATTGATTAAGTAAGAGTGAAATATTGAATTTTTAATTATGTAATTTCTGTAATTTTTGTATATATGTTAGAATTTTAATTTTGAACAATTTATATATATATATATAAGTTTACATATTTTTTCTCTTTCAATTTGTATTATATAGCTCATATTATTTAATATAATCCACAATTATGAAATATAAATTTGGAATGAAACAATAATATATACATTGTATAATTAATATACCCTAAATTTCTAGAATATACACAAAATGGAACAAATATATAAAAACAGATAAATATAAACATATGATTTCATCTAATTAAGGGAGAAAATAAAAACAAATAAAAAAATAAAATTAAAAACCCTATGAGAGTGTTTAGGGCATTGAATTGAGTTTTGAAAACTAAAATTAATATGTTGAAGTTAGGAAGTTTTTATTTGGGGTGTAAAGTTATAAAGATTAAGTTTTTCAATAAATGTGCAAAAGAGAGAAAGAGTGGAAGATGAAGTTTCTCGATAAATGTGCAAACTAGAGTTGAGTTTTTTAACCGCGACTTATGAAGTTGGTGGGTCAAATACCTCATTATTGCATTATTTCCTCTCTCTTCGCCTCACGCTCAACTTTTAGCATCATCTCCCGATGATATTGGAAAATATAGCACAATAATCTTAGGAGAAGATAGTCGTCCTTGTAGTCGTTCTTATAGTAGTCATCATTCCTTAGA
This sequence comes from Citrullus colocynthis, assembly GCA_031780015.1. Lineage (NCBI taxonomy): Eukaryota > Viridiplantae > Streptophyta > Magnoliopsida > Cucurbitales > Cucurbitaceae > Citrullus > Citrullus colocynthis. The sequence goes on from QLSR01000339.1 coordinate 1,169,183, forward strand.
TTGCATCGGAGAAAATAACCAAGCTTTGAATATGTAAAGAAATCCATTGTTGTCTATTAAATTACACTATAGAGAAATAACGTTGTTGCCGTCGAAACTGATTAGAGATGCGATCGCGTTCATTGGAGTCACAATCAATTGAAGAGCTACACTTGAATCTTGTAGTCAATTGGAGTTCCTAAATTATTGTAGTTATCAGCCGTTTGGTTATTATTAAAGAAAAAGGATGTTTTCAAATATACCAAAATGAGTCAAATTATTTACAAATATAAAAAAAAATTAAACAATATATTGCAATAAATTTCTACTACTTGGCAATAGACTCGAATAGACTTCTATCAAATAGCAATAAAAGCCTATCTCGATGTATCACTAAACTTTTTTAAATTTATAAATGGTTTGATATTTTTTTCATTTATAAGAATTTTCCTAAAAAATTTATAGAGAATCTTCTTTTTATTAATAGATACATAAGAAGATAAAAGAGAGTCAGAGGTAAAGGTCAACCGTGGACATAATTAAATAAAATTACAACAATGGACATAATATAAATGTACACAAACGAGAAAATAAACATAGTTTTAAAAAATTAAAAACTAAAAAAAAAATTGTTACTATATTGATATTTATAAATATGTTTAACGTTTTAATAGAAAATTAATTTTATTTAAAAGAAATGGAAACTGTTCCATAAAAAAATTTTTTTTACCAGATCAACACTCAACTCTCCAACTTCTTTTAGTACTACAATTATGAGGATAGGGATCAAACCTTCATCTCTTAAAGAGAAAAATCGTGTCAATTACCGTTGAATCATTTTCATTTTAACATTTCAAGTAAATTTAATTGATCACTCCCTTACTGATATATTGTATGCAAACCTTTTTTTTACCCCATACTTCATTTAATAATAAGATTATGGGCAATATTTAGGTACAACTTTGTGCTCCCCTTTTTCTACATGCACAACAAAATATTTTTTTTAAATAATTTTTTTCAAAAAAATTGTCACATAACAATTTTTAATTGGATACAACTTAGCAAATTTTTTCTACATTATTAACATATTAAGATATAACTATAATATAGCATAATTAAGTGAGGATAAACCTCCTTTGTAAGTTTGTTATTTAAAGATAGATAAAACATTTATAATTCGCAAATAGACTTTAATTTGACAAATCAAAATTTTGGGTACTTTCTCTTAGAGGATGGCAGATAGAAATAATTAAAAAAGAGACTGAGATAAGGCTCGATTTCCAAAGCTAACTTTCTATTGTAATTTACATAAAATAAATGAGGCAATTCATAGTATGGTCACAAGAAAGACTGAAGCCTATAACTTGTCAATTCCATGTGTGCATATCATTTTCTTCCAACCTATATTTATAAGTAGGTCATGGAGGAAGTTCCCTTGACCTTAAATGCTATCCACCAAACCTCATGAACCATAATTAATAACTGAAATTTTTCTTCATGGAGTTTTAGTAGTATTTTGGTTCCTACCTTTTTCAAAGTCGACATTTTAACCTATGGAATTTGATTTTGATATCATTTTGATCATAATATTTAACTTGAAAAAAACCTTTCTTTCTATTACAAAAATAGATAGAAAAATAATACATAAATTAGAGAAATAAATAAATAAAATCATCAACCTAAGAATTTACATGAAAAACTCTAAATCCTGAAATAAAAAAAGATCACGACCCCAGAAAGAAATTCCTACGTGAAAAATTACAAAATAGTTCTCTCCCAGATCCCAATTACAAAAGTATTCTCTTTAAACTTTTGTACCACTCACATCATTTTCTCACTTTCAAACTTGAGAATCCAATAATTAGGGTGCTTTGAAACCAAAGTTATAAGCTCCTTTTATAGTGTTTGAAGCCTATAATTTGCTTCAACCTTTTGGATTGATGTGGGACAACCATTTTTTAAATATTTTGCTAAAATCCAATAATAATATCAATTTCTATTCATCACTAACCTAAAGTCGATGTTACACACATAGTACTAAATTTCCGTCGACATGTTGAGTTTGATATCAATATGAGGGATGAACCGAAATTTCCATTATATCGTATAAAAGTCCATAAAAAAGAAAAAATAATCAATAAATGTCACTAGGGTAAATATAATATAAATAATAGCTATGTTAACTTGTTTAAAAATCATAAAATATTTATTTACTAATTTAAATTTATTTTTTAATTGAAATTTCTATTGAATCAACATTTTATAGATATTTTCATCAAAATTTTTATAAAATTAGGATCTCGATATTTCCGCCCAAATCAACATTTTACATATTATTTCGATTAAAAAATGTATTTGAAACTTTTGAAATTCCTTTTTATTTTTTTCTCCTCTCCACTACCGCCGTTTTTTCCCTTCTCTTTTCTTCTTAATTTTTCTTTTCTTAGTCGAAAAAGAAAATTGAAATGTGGGGAGAAGAATGACGAAGGAAAAATTAAAATTTCTTATTTTAATTCTAAAACTTTCGTGTATAATTTAGTCTTAGATTATGCTGCTTTTGAATTGATTTCATTCTTTGGCTCATTATTGTAGTTTGAGACTCATTGCATTTTAATCTAGATATTTTTAAATGTCCATATTGTTAAGTTAGTTTGTTCTCTAATTTTAAAATAAAAGTAACAATAATATTCTAATTCATTCAAGAAAATATACTATGTTTAACTGAATGCATTTTCAAGATTTATAGAGGGATATATAGATGGAAAGAAAATAAAGTATGAGTGAGGACTAATTTTAAGATGTATTGCAAAGGTAGAATTAGATTTGACCATTTGAAAGTGTATATGTCTTAAAACTAAATCTCAAAATATAGAGACCAAATTGATATTTTAACTGACTTATTTTTCTTTTATTTTATTATGTTCATTTTAAATAAAAAATCATTTTTTTAAAAAAAAAAAAAGTTGACCATGATTTTCGTTGCTTCCCCCATTTTTTTCAATGGTCAAGGTTAACTTAAATCCTTGAAAAAATATCAATTTATATACCTAAACTTTGAGGTTATATTAATTAAAAATTTAAATAAATAATTGTAGCAATTTAGTTCCTAAATTTTCATAACTGTATCAATTTACGCCCTCCTCCAGATATTCGTTCCATAGATATTGTGCGAAACATATAATTTGTGTCAATTAGACTCCTAAGATTTTATGTGCGGATCAATTTAGATCCTTCATTATAACTACCTTTGGAAATCATTCATTCATCAATTCTCATATTTGTGTAGACTTCTTTAAATGTCGGGTTTAGAAAATGGATAAATCAACTTCATACATAGATAATTTTTCAAAAAGAAAATTCTAAATGAGAATGTAAATTGATTCACTTATAAAAGTATAATTCTCACAAGTGATGGAGAGGGCAAATTGATACATTTACAAAAATTTTAGGGTTCAAATTGATACCTCAACATTCACCCTCGCTGGTGAGCTCAAAAACATATAGAAGGCCCAAGAAACTGAAAATTAATGTTAATTGAGAAAGAAAATGACATAATTGCAAAAGTTCGAACACAGGATCTTATGCTCTGATACCATGTTAAATCACTAATCAGTATCTCATAAGAATATAAATGGATTTTTCTTTTTTAAATATACAAAAAAGGACAAATTGCAAAAAAATTGTTATATGTTATGAATACCGAAATTGAATCGTTGTGTCGTGCAACACCACTACCTTGAAAGTAAATTCAACATGACCTTGATACAAATCATGGATGCCAATTGCTCCCAAGGTTAACATAATACCTTAGAACAAACATTGAGTAATTCCAAAAGAAAATTGATATGCTTAGAATCAGAGAACAAAAATGGAGGAAGAAGATGAAAAACTCATACAAGTTTGAAAGAAATGCCACTACTGTTTTTCAAAGAAGAGGAAGAGAACAAACGTTAGGGGGGACTTTCATATCAATCTATTCACTTTTGGAAGTCCTTTATGTAGGATCGGTATGACAACCCTCTAAGGTGAATATAGGATTTATTAAAACTAATTTAAACTTTTTCCTAATGTGGGCTTAATTAAGTAAATTAACAAACTCTTTGCAAATAAGTAATTCAAACAAGAATTTTATACAAATAAAATCACTTTGAATTAAATAAGAAACTAACAATCACACTTTAAAGCATCCTATTTAATTCTTATAAAAAGATTGGTAATGAATATAGAAATTTAAGAACAACAAATCAAAATAAACTAATATGAACAATTAATTTCAAGAACAAAAATTGCAATTAATTTTAAGCAATAAAATATAACAACACCGAGAATTGTATCGTGGTCTGGCACAACCGACCTACATCCATTTAAACTTGTCTTGGGTATATGTCAGTACGAATTTGACTTTTACCACAGCTTGGAGTCGAACCACTACAATATTTTCTTTTTTTGGTGCAAGAACAAACCGATCCTTTCTACAGTTGAGGATCAAATCGTTACAACCACTCTTTTTCCAGGATCAAAAGCGACCCTAATAATAGGTTTGGAAATATGAACAAGATGAGAAAAACTCTCTTAAAGAGTATATTTACAAATTTGAGAGCACTCAACAAATCAATCCTCATAATACAATATATCTCTCTCAAGAATAAAATGAAAAGAAGAAAGTTGAAAGCTTGGAAAGAGCAACAATGGAAGCTTTGTGTTTATGGAGGATTGGAAAATATTGAAAAAAAATTGTTATAAACATGTAAAGAAGATGTTTTAAAAAAGAGAGGGAGGATGATGAAAACCACATTCAATTTGAGCTCTTAGATTTTTGTAAAGAAAATTGAGTGGTGGAGATTAATTAGCCATTAGACACAAACATAAAATAATATTAAATTCATCTTTTTAAAAGCAACTAGCCGTTAGACACAAACATATATAACAATATTAAATTCATTTTTCTTTTAAAACAAATCTAAAAAGCAAAAGCCCACCATTTGTCCCCCACATGTGGCACCTTTCAATTGGTCCACTTTGATGAAAAAATATGCACGTCATCAACTTAGGATTTTTTCGTTAAGTTTGATTCGATCATATCTTCTTTGTTTGTGCTCCAATTTGAGTGATTCAAAATGAGTTGGATTCGTTATTCCAAGCTCGATGCAATGGACACTTCAAAAATACTCAAATTGTTAGTAAATTAATTTAGGTTTGTTATCATCAAAATATTGATTGATTAATTAATTAATTGAAATTAATTAATTTGATATTAAGGGTCAAAAAACCAACACCTTAAATAGCTCTTATATACTCTCTACCCTACTCACAATCTTCCTATGTTGAACAAATAATGTCTCTCCCATGTAAGACTTGCTATAGGGTTGATGCCCAAGTAGTTATAAGTCATTCTCAACAACAACCACCTAAGAAGTATAATGGTAGTTGCAATCATGTCCTCAAACTTTTAATTGTAAAAGTTGGGCCTCAAACTTTTGGACCCTCAAACTTACAATAGTTGTAGAAACTAAACCCCAAAATGATAAAAATTAAAGCCCCAAACTTATATAATTGTTACAATTTCTACAATTATGTAAGTTTTTGAGTTCAATTTTAATACTTGTTTTAGGGACAATAAACCTTCAGATATCTCCACGGTGGTTTGATATTGTCCACTTTGGGCATAACCCCTCATGGTTTTGTTTTTTGTTGCACCCAAAAGGCCTCATACAAGTGGAGATAGTTGTTCTCCCTTATAAACCCACCACCAAGCCTTCATTTAAATAGTCATTGATCTCCGAATTACACTTGAGCCCAACACAAACTCAACCATGGAGTAATCATCCATTTGAATTACACTTGAGTACACTGCTTGTCTAGAGGCTCAACGGATGGATACTCTAGCCATGACTTCATCTTGTTTGACACCTGAGAATTTTTATCGAGATGGCTACATCAGGGCCTGCTCTAATACCAATTTCTTAGGGACAACGTACCTCTAGATATCTCCATGATAGTATGATATTGTCCACTTTAGGCATAACCCTCATAGGTTTGTTTTTGGTTTCACCCAAAAGGCCTCATATGCCATTGGAGATAATTGTCATCCCTTATAAATAATCCATCACCGAGCCTTCCTTCAAATAGTCATCTAATCTCCAAATTACACTCTAGCGCACCTCAAATTCAACCATAAAGGGTAGTCATCCATCCGAATTACACTTGAGCACACTGCATGCTGAAGGCTCAACTGATGGATACTCTGGCCATGACTACATCAAACTTCCCACTGCACTAGCATACGAAACTCGAGACATATACTTCTTCTAAGCTTCAGATTGTGGTAAAAGCATAGATGACAAATGAGCATTTGCAGTACTTGGAGTATCCATAGGCTTAGTCAATGACATGCCAAACTTGGACAATATCTTTTGAATATAACATTTTTGTGACAAGAAAATCTTCTTTTGATCTTTGTCCTTATAGATCTTCATACTTAAAATTTTCTAAGTAGCACCCAAATTCTTCATCTCAAACTCAGCACAAAGAAGATCCTTCAACTTTTGAATATCATACTTGAACTTTGCAATTATGAGCATATCATCTACATATAGAAGCATATAAATCATTGAAACATCATCAACTTTATTGTGATATACACAACAATCATATGGACTCCTGTTATAGCCAAGTTTGACTATATAGCTATCGTTTACTTGTACCATTGCCTTGGAGACTACTTGAATCCATACAAAAATTTCATCAACTTGCAAACATAGTCTTATTTGCCTAAACACTAGAACCCATTTGGTTGGGTCATATAAATCTCTTCTTCTTGCTCTCCATGTAAGAAAGTTGTCTTCAAATCCAGTTGCTTGAGGCAAGGTAGTTTGTGTTGGATCTGGTACATCAATTATGTATGAGAGAATTCAAGTCATGGTGGAAATTTTTTGGAATGCTTTGAATCTATTATCTAACCCTAGAGGCGCCAATTACTCTATATTTTGTATCACATCTAGTTGTTTAATTCTTCTGTATAAGTGAACCATGTAAATATGTGTGTCGATTTTCTACTATTTTACATTTTTTGTGTTCTTTATTTGCCAATTTCATAACAACTTGATTAAGTTTGAGAGTTCAATTTCTACCATTGAAAGTTTGAGGGTATAATTGCAACTACCACCATACTTTAGAGGTGATTTTTGTAATTCACCCAGAAAAAGTGGTACATTTTGTTTAGGGATTAAAAGAGCGAAATAAAAATGCCCATGTCAAACCTACTTGATCATTATTTTGTTTTAATATGTTCAACGTTTGAGCACTGTTTGAAGGATTTTGCAAATTGCCAAAAAAAAAAAAAAAAAGAAAGAAAAGAAAAAGGTGGTACAATTTGTTTGGGATTGGAAAAAAAAAATAAAAATAAAAATAAATGCTCATGTTAACCTAAGGTGACCATTATTTTGTTTTAATATCCTAAAAGAGGTAGGGAGATTTGAACCACATATACCATGATAGCCAACATATCTGTAAATAATTGAGCTATGCTCACTTAAAAACATGCTTTTAGTCATCATAACTAATTTTTACAAATCATTTATCAAAGACTTTACTATATATATGTATATCATTCATTTTAGTGATGAATAAATGTCTAAGTAATTATTACAACAAAAACAGGCCTTTATGAATCTAAAAAATTGTCATTAACACATTTTTTAACTTTTTTTTTTTTAGTCTTTGAATCTACCATCGTCTAAAGTATATATATGACACATGAGAAATTAGTCATCATTGATAGTTTCATGACTTTTAAGTACAGTCAACAAAGAACATGTATTAACATTTATTATATGTCATGAAAACCATTTTTAGTGACAATTTTCCGCAGTCAATAAATTATCAAAACGTTGACTTTTTATGTCAATTAAAGCATTATATTGACATTAAAATTATGTCATTAAACAACAAATAATAACACATTTACAATGTCATTAATACCTTAATTATGACACTTTTTAAATGTCATTGAATTTTGTACATTGTCACTTATTTATAGTTATTGAAATATGATTTATGACATCATAAAACTACATCTCATGACTTTTGTTAAATGTCAAACAAATCATTTCAATGATACATGTTATTATACTTGTGTTCCATACATGTTATTACACCTGTGTATCCTCCAATTTCAACATAAAACATGTACACACACATATTTATAAACTTTCAAATGGAATCTAGATATGTCGATATCAGTATACCTCAACTAACATTAAACATAGACTATCAACCATAAGATTAGAGATTCGAGGTTTGAATCCCCCATTATTAAATTGTTCTATTCAAATGAGAGTAAACAAAAGGAAATCTCAAAAGTATTTTCTTACTCACTACAACAAAAATAGGCTTCTATGATTCTAAAAAACAGTCATTACCACATTTCTTGACTTTTTCTTTTAGTCATTTAATCGCCCATCATCTAAAGTGTATAGATGACACATGAGAAATCAGTCATCATTGATAGTTTCATGACTTTTAAACATAGTCAACAAAGAACATGTATTGACATTTATTATAAGTCATGGAAACCATTTTTCGTGACAATTTTCTATAGTCATTAAATAATGAAAATGTTGACTTTTTCTGTCAAATAAAGAGTTATCTTGACATTAAAATTCTGTCATCGAGCAACAAATAATGACACATTTAAAGTGTCAATAATGCATTAATTATGACGTTTTTTTAAGGTCATTGAATTACATAGATTGTCACTTATTTATAGTCATAGAAGTCTGATAGATGACAATATTCTACTATCATAAAATTACATCCCATGACTTTTGTCAAATATCAAAGAAACCATTTCAATGATACACGTTATTATACCTGTGTTTCATACATATTATTACACCTGTGTTTCCTTCAGTTTCAACACAAAATATGTACACAAACATATTCATATATAATAATATACTTTCTATCATTAATACAAGGAAACTAATAACAACACTAGTAACCAAATTTTGGGTACATCATTTACAAATTAAGTATTTAGAAATAAGTGTTGGCATAATCCCAAAAAAAATATATACAACACCTATTTAAATATCTTGGTTGGTGAGTTTCCTTACTTCAATGGCCTTGTCCAAGAACCTTGTAGAAAAAAAAGACATTCATTTCAGAATTTAACTCAATATATAAAGGTGAACAATAATAACAATATGCAGGTTATATATATGTTGATCGTACTGTGACAATATCATTTTGTTATATACATTTCCACTGAAAACCCCAGTTTAATCATACAAGTAAGCTTCAATGAACACTTTCAAACAAAAATTATACATAGAATCACAATATAACCACATAAATAGGCTCAAAATCACATTATAATACAGTAGGAGCAAAAAAAATATATAATTATTGTAACTTGTCCAACCTTTTAGGAGTATAAAGTATAAATACTCATACATTAGTCTATTAGAAAGAATAAGGGTAAGTGAAACATAATACAAAAGATAGTTATCACAAAAAAAAAAGATATCTTCTTAGAACTCAAGCACATTAATCTAATACAAGCAAAACAAATATATAACTTAAATACTCTCAAACCAACATAAAAAATACCTAAAAGTTTTTCAAGAAACAATTTAACTCCCCAAACAACCAAAATAGTTCATATGTGCACTTTGATTATCAAAACTAATTAAAAAGTATCTAAAAAATGTCTAAGTGACACATTATCAAAATCAACTCAAGCATATAATAACGACACTAAATGGATGAATTAGCTACCATAACTGCAGGATAGCCACACATAATATACATGCATTTATAAACAGAGTTTGAACTTTAATTTTAAAAAATACCTAAGTATTTGAAAGCCTATTCCCTTCCTGTTCTTGCCCCAACAATTTTTTTAGTGATATGAGAATGCATTCCAACAATCACCGACTTCAAATAAGAGAAGTTGTATATTTTGCACCTAGGAGTGAAATTTCATTAGTCACACACTTATTAGAAAGAAAAAAAATTACCTCAAAATCTAAAATGTTAGACACTACTATAATTTTGACCTTCGTTGACAGCCAAACAATGTCATAGTCTTATCCATCTTTCACCACATGAATTAGTATTAACGTCATATCCAAAGTATATAAATTAAATATCAATAAGAACTATGCAAAAATGTACAAAACATCACTAGTAGCTTCCAATGATAAAGCAAACCATTCACTCATAGTCTCATCCATCTTTCACCATATGAATGACCTAGAATCTTGTTATCTATAAGAAGATAAATATTTCGACTAGAATAATACTTACCTAATGTTCCCAAGTGCTCCTTAGTTATTTGAAAGACTCCTAAAGCAATAAAAAAATGTTCTTAAAGTCAAAACTTAGTTTGAAACTATATTTAGAGGGTGAGAACACTATTAACTCCTAAAGCAATAAATTCCATATGAACTATTCCAATATCACAAACTATATCTATCCCACCAAAATAAAGAATAAATAAATCTAATAACCATACTCCAAAGCTCAAAATGACAAAAGTGAGTAGTATAATAGCAAGAGTTACAACTTTCTCAAACAGCTACAAAGAAAGAAAAATTTAACCAATTTGATAAAACTATCTACAAATGAAATATGATGAAATCATATACACGTGAATGGAATATCTTTGTGACATCCCAAATTTTCAAGTAATTTGTTTTTTTTAAAAAAAAAATTTATTTTCTTGAATTATTTGGTTAGTTGTTTGAATTTTGAAGCTTTAATTGGATTATGTTGAGAAAATAATTCAATTTAAAGTAATCGTGATAAAAAGATTTGGATTTGATTCAATTAGTGGAAAATTGAATTTATTTGGGAGAGATTTAAAAGTTGGATTTAAATTAGAAATTGGGTGAGATTTAAGAACTTGATTAATTTAAGAAAATATGAAGATAAGTTAGAATTGAATTTAAGTTGGGGACTTGATTTGTTAGAAGATATTTTGGTTAAATAAAGTATTAAGTGGTGGTTGGAAAAGATTTGATTTGATGGGTTGAGGAATATTATATTAAATAAGTTGTGTTTTGTTTTGGGAAAAGGAAAAGGAAAAGGCAAAGGAAAATGGAAATTTAAATGTATATATTTAGGGTTCTAGAAAAGGAAAAGGAAAGAGAATTTAAAGAAGTGTATATATATATATATACTTAAGCCAATCTTGGATGTCAATGGGCTTGCAAGTTGTTGCCCAGCTGCTCTGGCATTATCCCTTTTCGTGAGTTACGCTAGGATTTCAAGACTTGGTTAGGTCAAGACTATTTAGGTAAGTATTGTTGATTTCTCGTAATTTCGTGAATTGGTTTTAATTGTTGTTACTCATTGAGGTTGGATTTTAGATTCAGGCTTACATGGATTTTGAATCAGAAACAAGCTGTCCAAGCGGGTTTAAGGGTCCATTTTGGTTGGACTCATTGTTTGAAGTATGGAAGAAGATTGTGGCTTAGTTGCACTTTGGGGTTTTAACTTAAGCATTTTGTGAGAATTGGCTGCTTGGTTAGCTATTTGCACCTAGTCTCAATGTAAGTGGTCTTACTACCTGAACCGCCTTCCTGCCATATGTTTAGTTGCCATGATGAGTAAAATTTATAAGCCCCATGTGAGATAGCATGCTTGTATGAAATTCCCATGTTTAAAGGATGTATGTGAAATCGCCATATGTTTAGTTGCCATGATGAGTAAAATTTCTAAGCCCTATGTGAGATAGCATGCTTGTATGAAATTCCCATGTTTTAAAGGGCGTATGTGAAATGCATATGCTTGTATTATGAGATGTTTGTAAACAGCGCTGTTAATGTATGAATTCATGGAAGGAAAGGAGTGAGAATTGAATTAGTCATGTGTGCTGGGTAGTGGTAACTCCCCTACGTCGGTTGGATGTTCCCCAGAGGTTGTGGTCCTTCGGGGTCACTAGAGGTTGTGTTCCTTCGGGTTCACCAGAGGTTGTGGTCCTTCGGGGTCACTAGAGGTTGTGTTCCTTCGGGTTCACTAGATGTTGTGGTCCTTCGGGGTCACTAGAGGTTGTAGTCCTTTGGGATCACCAGAGGTAAGAGTTCCTTCGGGGCTCCAGAGGTTTGTGGACATCCAAAACCAACTGTAGGGCGAGTATAACCAGTTCCCTATAAAAGTATGTTAGATATGCCTGTCTTATGATTAATGCACTTAAAGGACTTAGGTGCCTAGCCCGGCTCCGGTAGTGGGGTCACTTACTGAGTAATATAATTGCTCATCCTTTCATCTTATTTTTTTCAGGTAAGGGAAAGAACGTGCTGGCGAATGACAAGAGGAATCCTTGATGGCTTCACGGGACCCACAGTAGCTTCCGCTTAGAACTACATGTTTTAATGAGTTTTGTTAAATTGTCAAATTTTGTTTTGAAGTTTGTCTTTTATTTTGCATGTGGATTCCTGTTCATGAAATTTTATTGATTTTATTAGGGGTACCCCGAACCAAAATTCTCTTTTATATGTTATGCATTGTTTTTCTTGAATTTAAATAAACAGAAATTTCCATGGAAAGCATTGTTTCTTTCTTACTAACCGCACAGTGTCTTTCTTAAAAATTTGCATGCATTGAGTAATGGTCCGTTTAGAGTGTATTAGTCGGGTCGTTACAATCTTTCTTTAAAGTTACCTAGTATCTTGTTTGTATGAAACAATTTTGTTAGAAATATGGGTAGTTCTCTAATGAGAAAAAAAATCAACTGAAAATTTAAAAAAGAAAAATAAACGCAAAACTTATACCTTGTTGATGACATCTAGACTTGTCAACTGCAATGCTAAGAAAAAAAAAGGAATCAACAGCTATATAATCTAAAATAAAAGAAAACTGGGTTCATTTTAAAATATACCAAGTATAGAACATGAAAGATTTGAGGAAGAAATGGCAACCCAAAGGGCAATAAAATGCATTCACTACAATAACAACCACCAAATCACAATAGCCAACAATAGTACAAGAGAAAATAAGAACATGGTTGATTGAACAAACAAACAACAAAAATTAGCTTCTTTTCTTCTTCAGAAACATCTCATCAAATGAATAGTGTGCAATATATCAAAAGATCAAAGTGTAAAACTCAGATTTCCAATACTAACAATCTAGAAGTCATTAATAATATCAACAAGAACAAGACTATTCATAGCATTTATGATCAAAACCCGTAAGCAAATGTGTAGACTTCAAAGAAAATCAAAGTCTCAAATTTTATTCATCATTCAAATAGATTTCACAAGAATATAATACAATTGTTTTCAAAACCACATGAAACCACATAAAATGTTTCGAAAAAGTTCCTAACTGTTACTTCGTCTCTCAAAACCACCTAAAAAATTAATAAAAAGTAATTAAGTGTCTATTAGACTACAAAAAATATATATAAAGTTCCTAAAAAGAGCTGAAGTGATAATTTAGCTCTCAAAACAATTTAAAAAGCACATAAGTGTCATTTTAACTACGAAAAGCACATGAAAAATTCCTAAATAGTGTCTAAGTGACAATTTAACTCTCAAAACCACCTAAAAAGTGTCTAAGCAACACTTTGACTCTCAAAACCACAAAAAAAAGAAAAAAAAAGTTTAAAAAAGCTCCCAAGTGTTGTTTTAAAACCACCTACAACGATTTTTTTTAAAAAAAAAAGGTCGCTTATTGTTCTTTTGACTATGAAAAATACATATAAAGTTCCTAAGAAGTGCTTAAGTGATCCTTTAAGTCTCAAAACTATCTAAAAAATGTCTAAGCATCACTTTGATTCTCAAGACTACATAAAAAGTATAAGAAAATTCCCATGTGTTGCTTCGAGACTCTCAAAACCATCTAAAACCTTAGTGCTTAAGTGTCCTTTTGATCATGAAGAACACATATAAAGTTTCTAAAAAGTCTCAAGTAAAACTTTAACTCTTGAGACAATCTAAAAAGTGCATAAATGTCATTTTGACCATGAAAAAACATATAAAATTTCTAAAAAGTGCCTAAGTGACACTTTAACTCTCAAACCTACCTAAAAAGAGAATAAACATCACTTGATGAATTGTTCTAACAAATGAAAATTTAGCCAATTGTTGTACAAAAGAGTAAACTAGAATTTTAATTAACCTAAATAGATTTTTACAAATGAAAGTTCAAATTGATCACTCCGACCCACTAATACAACATAACATTGTAAGAAATGAAAGTAAAGTATAATGTTGAATATATACAACCTTGGTAGCATTAAGATATATTGTTCTTTCCAAGAAAGACTCTTCCCACATACATGAAAAAATAAAGGAACGATTTGCCCAAATGTAAAGAGAAAAGAAATCCCTAAATAATCGCATCCAAATAAACTTGGAAAAACTAGAGAAGTGACATTGAAGTGAGAATGAAAAGACCAAACTTACCCAAATGGAAGAGCAAGTAGGAAAATAACCATAGGGACAATGTCAACAAATGCACAAGGGAAAGTAGCAGATGTATGTTCAATTCCCAAAAGAAAACAATATTGATTTAGTGAAGCCCTAAATTAAGAACACAAACAACAAACCAATCAACAAAGAAACGAAAAAAAAAACAAAAAAAAACAAGTAATTGAGGTTTGCAGTTTGAAATTTAATGAAGAACAGAGGATGGACTCACGAGAGAGAGGGAGACCGAAAGAAGAGGGAAAGTTGGAGTTCTGTCTTTCTAACCTAACTACCGTCCAATCAAAGTGCAATAGGAGAGGGAGACCGAGAGGCGAAAGGAGAGCGAGGGAGAGGGAGGGTGTCGGCGAGGTCTAAGATTGAGAGTGAGGGAGGCAATAGGGGGAGGTCTGAGATTGAGAGTGAAGGAGGCAGTCCAGCCAGAGAAGAGGGAGACCTCGAGGCAAAAGGAGAGCAATTTTGGAGGGTTTCAGTCGTGGAGTCGACTGCGAAGGAGGAAAATAAAAAAAATCTTTCTTTTCGTTTTTAAAAGGAAATCGAAGCTTTTGCTCTCGCTCTCGCTCTCACATTTAATGACTGTTTTTTTTTAGTCATAAATCAAAGACACATAAAAACAGTCATGTATTCTGTCAAATCCGAAAATTTCAGATTTTTCCCGCCAAAAACGAGTGATTTTGGATTTAATGACTCTTTTTTCACTTTTTCCTCTATTTTTGGCACTGTTCATGAGTCATTAAATGTATAATTTGTTGTAGTGACTCATGTATCCTGTACTTTACGATCTTTTTGAAAAAGACATATTATGAAGAATACACAAAAATAACTCTACTTTAAATCTCTCCCTGAATTTTGCATCTCTATAAAAAAGATTTTGAGTTATGAACAAGAGTGAAAATTTTCCTCGTGATTATCTCCCTTGATTGTTCATGTTTATTCAGGTTTTACTGTAGATTATGTTATGGTACATTGATCTTAAAAACCAGACATAAAAAATGATCTTTTGCGGTTAAATTAGGAAGGAAAAAGTTTAATAAAAGGGGTATCCCTATAGAGTTTATATGTTGGTTTGAGTCATTGAGTTATGAAGTCTAGCGTTCATATGTTTGTTTTTTAGGTGCAAAGTTATTTCATTTGAGGTAGAAAATTTGTGTTTTAGGTGCTGAGTTGAGTTCTAAAATCAAGGGTATCTAGTGCAATTTTTTCTCACCTAAATAATTTGCTTTTTGTGACCTTTTTTGGAACTATTTTTATTTAATAATTCTACAAATCTTTTTTTTTTTTTTTTTTTTTAAAATTTTTTTTTTTTTTTTTTTTTAAAATTTTTTTTTTTTTTTTTTTTTAAAATTTTTTTTTTTTTTTTTTTTTAAAATTTTTTTTTTTTTTTTTTTTTAAAATTTTTTTTTTTTTTTTTTTTTAAAATTTTTTTTTTTTTTTTTTTTTAAAATTTTTTTTTTTTTTTTTTTTTAAAATTTTTTTTTTTTTTTTTTTTTAAAATTTTTTTTTTTTTTTTTTTTTAAAATTTTTTTTTTTTTTTTTTTTTAAAATTTTTTTTTTTTTTTTTTTTTAAAATTTTTTTTTTTTTTTTTTTTTAAAATTTTTTTTTTTTTTTTTTTTTAAAATTTTTTTTTTTTTTTTTTTTTAAAATTTTTTTTTTTTTTTTTTTTTAAAATTTTTTTTTTTTTTTTTTTTTAAAATTTTTTTTTTTTTTTTTTTTTAAAATTTTTTTTTTTTTTTTTTTTTAAAATTTTTTTTTTTTTTTTTTTTTAAAATTTTTTTTTTTTTTTTTTTTTAAAATTTTTTTTTTTTTTTTTTTTTAAAATTTTTTTTTTTTTTTTTTTTTAAAATTTTTTTTTTTTTTTTTTTTTAAAATTTTTTTTTTTTTTTTTTTTTAAAATTTTTTTTTTTTTTTTTTTTTAAAATTTTTTTTTTTTTTTTTTTTTAAAATTTTTTTTTTTTTTTTTTTTTAAAATTTTTTTTTTTTTTTTTTTTTAAAATTTTTTTTTTTTTTTTTTTTTAAAATTTTTTTTTTTTTTTTTTTTTAAAATTTTTTTTTTTTTTTTTTTTTAAAATTTTTTTTTTTTTTTTTTTTTAAAATTTTTTTTTTTTTTTTTTTTTAAAATTTTTTTTTTTTTTTTTTTTTAAAATTTTTTTTTTTTTTTTTTTTTAAAATTTTTTTTTTTTTTTTTTTTTGTAAAAAGTATGTATTGCTTTCTTGTTTTTCTCAAATGATGTATTGGTTTTTTATTTTCTACACATGTATTGTTGGGAATTTTGAAAAATAGGGTTTAAAGTTTACTTAATTTGGATCATGTATTTTTAAGGAAAAAAAACATTGTTTGCTTAACTTTTGTTTAACCCTTAAATTGCACATATATTTTTCGAAATCTTTAACACACCATTGAGATTTTCAATTTAAAACCTTCACATATATTTTATAATTTTTTAAATGTATAATTGTCTTTGAGATAGAGAAAATACTCTTGTTTCATACAACAACAAAATTACAATATATTTTCAAATTAGTGGAGTGTAATAGGCACAAACGAAGTAGGTCATCAAGGGGTTTAGCATTTTTATGACATCTTATTCGAAATTGTAGGTTAGGGTTTATTATACATGTTGGTGTTGAGAATACAATCAATGTTGCAGATTGGCTAGATAAGAGGATGATCATGGGTATTGTTGTTGGATTTCTATTTTCGATTTAGATTGAGTTTCTTAGCTTGTTGCACAAAAATAGTGTAACAATCCCAAATCGTTGAGGTAAATCCTCCTAGTAAATAAATTTAAGTTATTATGTGTGAAAAGGAAAACAAAAAAAATAATATAGTTATCTTTATGTATTCATGCCTTTATTTAAGCTAAGATGGAAAATTTCAAAATTTGAGTTAAGGAAAAATTTGGAATTTAGAAAAGGATAATTTCATCTTGGGGCAAGTAAAATAAAGGTGATTAATGTTGGTAGATTTGGATAATTGAAGTAAATCTTAGGTGTAGAAGATTTTATTTGATTTTGTTTTATTTGGTTGGAAAAGAAAAGGGGAAAAGAGGAAGGAATAGGGAATTAGGGTTTTTTTCATATAAGCCTCGGTTTGCGTGCCAAAATAATAAAAAAAAGAAAAGGAAAAAAGGTTTTTTTTTCTCCTCCTCTCTCGTCCGCGCCGCCCCCCCCCCCCCCCCGATTTTTTTTCTTCCTCCTCGCCGGGCAGCGCCGCCGGCCTTCCTTTCTTCTTCTTCTTCTTCTTCTTCTTCTTCTTCTTCCTCACGACTGAACCGCCACCGTCGCCGCCCCTCGGATTTTTCTCATTCTTCCTCGCGTAGCAGCGCCGCCGGCCGTCGGATTTTTTTCTCCTTCTTCCTCGCGCAGCAGGGCCGCCGGTCGTCGGGTTTCTCCTTCTTCCTCGTGGCTGTAGCGCCGCCGGCCGCCGGGTGCTTCTTCTTCTTCCTCACGGCTGCAGCGCTGCTGCCGCCGCCGATTTTTCCTCCTCCGCGCCGCCACTGCCGTTTTGGTCAGTACCGCTGCAGCTTCAGTCAAACGCTCGCCTGACTGCTCGTCATCGAACCGATAACGTTTGGGTGAGTAACTTGGACCCAAGGAAAATTTGTGGTGCAATTTGGTAAACTATTGGTGACTTGGACTTATGTGGTTAAAATTCTCTTAGGTGGCCGGAAATTGTGTTGGGTAAAAAGGATTGGAGCAACTGCGAGTTAAGCCACACTTGGTTGACCAAGAACTTTTCAACAGACTGCCGTGTGGATAAGTTAATATAATTGCTCAAGTAAGTGGTCTTACTACCTGAACCGCCTTCCCGCCATATGTTTAGTTGCTATGATGAGTAAATTTTCTACGCCCCATGTGAGATAGCATGCTTGTATGAAATTCCCATGTTTAAAGGATGTATGTGAAATCGCCATATGTTTAGTTGCCATGATGAGTAAAATTTCTAAGCCCCATGTGAGATAGTATGTTTGTATGAAATTCCCATGTTTTAAAGGATGTATGTGAAATGCATATGCATGTATTATGAGATGTTTGTAAACAGCGCTGTTAATGTATGAATTCATGGAAGGAAAGGAGTGAGAATTTAATTGGTCATGTGTGCTGGGTAGTGGTAACTCCCCTACGTCGGTTGGATGTTCACCAGAGGTTGTGGTCCTTCGGGGTCACTAGAGGTTGTGTTCCTTCGGGTTCACCAGAGGTTGTGTTCCTTCGGGTTCACCAGAGGTTGTGGTCCTTCGGGGTCACCAGAGGTTGTGTTCCTTCGGGTTCACCAGAGGTTGTGGTCCTTTGGGGTCACTAGAGGTTGTGTTCCTTCGGGTTCACTAGAGGTTATGGTCCTTCGGGGTCACCAGAGGATGTGTTCCTTCGGGTTCACTAGAGGTTGTGGTCCCTCGGGATCACCAGAGGTTTGTGATCCTTCGGGATCACCAGAGGTAAGAGTTCGTTCGGGGCTCCAGAGGTTTGTGGACATCCAAAACCAACTGTAGGGAGAGTATAACCAGTTCCCTATAAAAGTATGTTAGATATGTCTGTCTTATGACTAATGCACTTAAAGGACTTGGGTGCCAGTATAACCAGTTCCCTATAAAAGTATATTAGA
Source organism: Citrullus colocynthis (assembly GCA_031780015.1). Taxonomy (NCBI): domain Eukaryota; kingdom Viridiplantae; phylum Streptophyta; class Magnoliopsida; order Cucurbitales; family Cucurbitaceae; genus Citrullus; species Citrullus colocynthis. Next base: position 1,188,201 of record QLSR01000339.1, read on the forward strand.
TATGCCTGTCGTTTGACTAATGCACTTAAAGGACTTGGGTGCCTAGCTCGGCTTCGGTAGTGGGGTCACTTACTGAGTAATATAATTGCTCACCCTTTCATCTTATTTTTTTTCAGGTAAGGGAAAGAACGTGCTGGCGAATGACAAGAGGAATCCTTGATGGCTTCACGGGACCTGTAGTAGTTTCCGCCTAGCACTGTTTTTTTTTTATGAGATTTTTTCAAATTTTGTTTTAAGGCTTGTCTGTTATTTTGTATATGGTTTTTTCCTGTTCACGGAATTTTGTTGATTTTATTAGGGGTATCCCGAACCAAAAATTCTTTCTATATGGTTATTCATTGCTTTTATTGGGTTAAATAAAACAGAGATTTCCGTAAGTAGCATTGTTTCTTTCTTATTACTCAGCGTCGTGTCTTTTCTTGAAATTTGCATGCATTGAGTAATGGTCTGATTAGGATGTATTAGTCGGGCCGTTACAAATAGATATGATAATTTTCATACAAAGATGCGTCAAGAATTACTCAAGTATGATCATGATTAAGCAAATTTTCCTATAAAAGTCCAAGTATAAGCTCTTATAGGTTTCCTGATGAGTCCAAGGTCAAACACAGGGATTTGTAATAACTAGGCATTGAAAATAGATGCATGACTATGCGGTGAACTATACATGTAATATGTGCATGAGTTGGTTGTATGTATCTAAAACTATACATAAAGAATGAATAAAATTTCCTACAACTAACAATGAGGTGGGCGATGGTTAGTCAATTGTCATTTAGTGTCAGATAGCATGGATTGAGAATGAATGGAACTATGTGATAAAAGTAGAGTTAACGCAGGAGCTAGTTATTACTTAAGCCTATCTAAGTATAAGTACATACGTACAAACTGAGTTTGTGAATTCATATCTCGATGTTTCGATGCCACATTAATCTTATCTCTAAGACGCATGATAAGTTTGCGTTGGCAAAAGATGAACTACATCTCTGCACCTCATCTAGTCTTGATAAATGCTAAAGATTAACCATCTATTCTCTCAAGCTAGACAGTCGTGCTTACTACATTTGTTTGTCAAACAAGAGCTAATGATATGCATTAATCAGGATGTAACATACTTCATGTTTCTTAAGAAAAACTAACTCTAACATCTAACTTATTTAACATTCAAACAACATGGTGTAAGATATTTAATATGGAAATAGATGGAAGATAATCGTCAATCAAATTCATATTAAGAAAATAAACCATTCTCTCAAATATCATTAACAAAACATAAGTAAAAATGAGGGAAATAGAGATAAAACAGAAATGGAAGACGTCAAGCCACCACTGGCAACGTCTTGCTTCATGGAGGCTTGAGATGGTTGCTATCTGATACATAAAGTTCATAGGGTGAAGGTTCTCACTCACTGGGAGACGATTCTGAAAGTTCTTAGAATCCTTCTCTCAGAGAGCTCGAAATAGAGGTTGGTTATGGTGAGGGAGGATTTGTGCAGAGTTTTCGCCTCTTGAACTCGTTTCTCTCTCTCTTTTTCCCCTCCCCCCCCCCTCCCCCTTTTCGATTGGAGAAGCTTTGGACTATTTATAGGCATTGAAAAGTTGAAACTCATGATGACCTGACACCTTTGCATTAAATTCCCTGCCCGCTGCGTAGACTTTTCACATTGTCGGCCCCTTGGTTCTGCCATGATCTGATAACGTGTTATCCTTTTGCATAATGACATGACAGCTTTTGCCCAAGCGTCCGTATCTACTTTTTCTCAACGCATGGTCTCAACGCATAGTCTCGACGCATGGGTTTCCATTTGTTCTCACAGCAGCTTCATCTCTAGTACTTGAGTTATTTATGCTTCTTTTCTTCTTAATCCTGTGTTAAGAACAGAAAAGCTCAAAATTTTTCAGGTATTTTCTTTTGTAAATAGTGTCAACGCATGGTGATACATTTTACATAATTCAACTACCAAAATCATGAGTTTCGCTCTAAAGTTACTCTAATTAATTCAAATAGTGACTATAATAACTTGTATTTCTACAAGTTATCAAGTATATAAGGGAGAACAACTATCACCAATGGTATAAGGCCTTTTGGACGAAACCAAAAGTACAATCATAAGGGTTTATGACTAAAGTGAACAATATAATACCATTGTAAAGATATCTCAAGGTTCGTTGTCCCTAATAAGTGATATCAAAGCAACATCAGACCCTCACTCAGCCATGTTGGCAAAATCCTTGACTGCCAAACAAAGAAGCGGAAAGCCTAGAAGATGCAGTTATGGTAGTATCCATATGTGGTTGGCAGAGAAGGTGGTAGTATACGAAGTTGGACATTGGAGGTGCTAGTGGAGATGATTTTCAAGTGGACTTCATTGAAGGTGAGGTGGTTGTCAAAGCATGTCACTAGAGTGAGTCGATCGTAGTTACCAATGGTGGTTGTAGTGGGAGTTGAGAGATAACGCCAAACGTGGTTGTTGAATTTGGAGCTGGTCACCAAAGGTGGTCATCGAAGTAGGTCACTAACGATGATTGTCATTAAAGTTGGTCATTGACAGTGGCTAACAAGTAGAACTATTGGAAACATTCAAGTAGGACAGAGAAAAAGAGGTAAAAATTGAATTTTTCGATAAATGTGCAAACTTTAATAGTGAATACTGTAAAAGTTTGTAGAATTACATAAACTTCACAAGTTTGAGTTGAATTGTCAACCCACATGAATCCTAAAACACCCCCTTCAACATCCCTTAGAGGTGAAATTTTGGAAGTATATTTGAATGTTTGAACCACATGTATATATAAAAATTTAATCTTATCTAAAAAACATAAAAAATAAAAAAAAAATCAATATACCTCTCTTGTAGGGTCATTTATAGTGCAATATTCTCTATACAGAACTACAATAAAGTTTAATCGAGAGATCCTAGGAATCTCAACAACACATACTACTTGTGTCAGCATATAATCAATAATATTGTTATCATAATTTCTATAAAAAATAAATAAATAAATAAATAAAAAGACTCACGATCAATTTTCTTTGTTCTCTCTTTGTTCTTCTTCTCTTTGCTTTTTCTTTTTAATTTTTTTTATCTAAGAAAATGATAGGATTGAATGTATTTATGAAAGTTCATGTCCACCATTAATGTGAATAGAAATTATTTTGAAAGATCAGCTTTTTCTTTTTTTTCTTTTATTTTATTTTTCACATAAGTTTGACATCTTTTAACGTCATAAATAGAATGAATTGAAGTTTTTTCTTTTCTTCTTACTCAAAAGGCTTTAATTAATTCATTGAAAAAAAAGGGAAAAAAACTCACCTAATTCATTATAGGTCATTTAGATTGACTTGAGAAAAAAATGTTTTTCAAAAAATTTATTTTTATTTAAACACTTTTTGATAAAAATAAAAAACTATTTAAATTATACATCAAAAACTATTTTGAGTTGTTGCGAAACGCTCTAAATTTTTTCAAAATGACTTCTTGTTTAAATTAAATACTTGAAAATGTATTCCAAATACATGCTAAATTTACTTATAATTAATTTCTGACAATGTAAGATGAGAGAAAATAATGACTTTTATATCAACCTTATGAGAAGGAATACTCATGAATAGAAAACGGCTCTAAATTAACTATGAATACCTATTATGCAACTATCATTGAAGGTGATATACAAGAAGCCACCAAAAATTAAAACTTTATTCTTGCCAATCAAAGTATTAATATTTCAATTCGTCCTTTTAACCTATTTAATTGATCGGTGATTGTTGATGACATAGAGTAAAAAGTTTTGTCTTCTAATTGATAGATAATATACAGCATTTCATCTCAAAACCAGTTGACATGAAAAGAAAAATTCATATTTCTAATATAGAAATCTCAACATGCTCACTCAAAATGGTACTTCTATGAGTTTACATGATTTTCTTTTTATAAATAATGTTATTTTAATAACTAATGACAAAAATAGAGCGGAAGGAAAAAATTTGACAAAAATGGAGTTGCTAAATCGTGGACAGGAAACACGATTTTGATCCATGTCACCACGATTTTGGTGACCCAAGTTTGAAAGGGAAAAAAAAACAATAAAATAGAAGGGAGGGATAATTTCAATTAAATAAATCTTGCTCTCGTGCTCTCCTCTCGCTTTCGCTTCATTTCCTCTCTCACAATCACTCTTATCTCTCTCGCTCTCGCTCTCTCTTTCTGTCACTTGCTCTCGCTCTCTCTCTCTCTTTCCCTCTTACTTACCAGAGTTGGTTGCATCGAAGTTTGGACTATTCGTGTCGGAGAAGAAGATGAAAAGAAAAAAAGAGAGGAGCCGAAGAAGGAAAAGGAGGAGAAGAAGAATAAGCAAGAGAAGAAGAGAAAAGAGAGAAAAAAAAAAAAAGAAAAAAGAAAAAAAGAGAGGAGCCGAAGAAGGAAAAGGAGGAGAAGAAGAATAAGCAAGAGAAGAAGAGAAAAGAGAGAAAAAAAAAAAAAGAAAAAAGAAAGAAAGAGACAGTGAGGGAGTCACAAAGAAGAAGGAAAAAGAAATCGTGGATGAGGTACACGATTTTAGTCCACATGGATTGCGAAGTTAACGCCAAGTTGGATGCCACCTAATGCCATCAAAATCGTGGTCCCGATTTTGCTTTCCAAAATCGTGTACCCCGTCCACGATTTACAACCATATTTTTGTCAATATTTTCCAATTCAACTCTATTTTAAGAATTTCTTTTTTTTCCAAAATCGTGTACCCCGTCCACAATTTACAACCATATTTTTGTCAATATTTTCCAATTCAACTCTATTTTAAGAATTTCTTTTTTAGACTAAATTATTTTCTAATTCAACTCTATCATTGACAAACACTAAAATTTTGCTATATTTGTAAATAAGTTGACTCATTTTGTTATATTTGAAAATTGCCTTAATTTTAATACAACAACATTTTCATTAATATTTTCAAAAATGCAATATTTTTATAATAAATGGTTGTTTTCAAATATAGCAAAATGAACCAGAATATTTACAAATATAGAAAAATGTAACGATAGACAGTGATAGACAGACAGTGACATTTTGCTATATTTAAAAATATTTTTAGTAGTTTTGTCATTTAAAACAATCCTCTAATAATAAATTTAAAAACTACAATATTTTTAAAAAATCAATACAATATATAGAGAGTTAATTATTATATTTGAAATATCTTTTGTACTTAGGAACCGTCTCAATGTCATCATCTTTTGAAGGACGAATCAGATATTCAACAATTCCATTAAAATCTCATTCTTGACGAAAAAAATTATTTTTTTTCTATTATTTATTTCTTTAATTTCGTTATCAAAACAAGAGAATTTTTAATAAAAAGAGGCTAAACACAAATATTTTAGCTAGATAGATTTTAATTAAATGCCTAAATGAACTTTAAAGTACCCCCTTCCATGGTTTTAACGTTGTGGCTTCTTCTCAAGAAAAAACAAATAATTAATTGACTTGTTGGAGGTAAATTTCAGTTACAATAAAAAAAAAAAAAAATTATTAATGGGAAAAGTTTATTTTTCAATCCCTTGTTGCAAGTCTAATTTAATTATGAAAATTTGAATTTATAAAACCTAACTTTGCAATTTAATAAATTGTAAAATTAGTACTCTCGCTGCCTTTTCAAAGTCAACTAATGATTTGGTTAACAAAATGTGTGAAATTGAACAGTTATCTTTTTTATAAAAAAAATTAAAAAAAGGGGAAAAAAAAGATAAAGAAAAAAGTAAACATATTCAATTCTCGAAAATGCTAGAAAATCAAATTCATTACTTAAAAAAAAAGAAAAAAAATAATAAACAATTCGACATAATTACAAAAAGTTAGCACCTAAATAACAAAAAGGAAAGATTTAATTGCAAATTTATTCTCTATAGTTTAAAAAAAATTTTAGTCCCTACTTTAGAGACTATGGTTTAAAATTAAAATTTAGTTCTTACAATTTGATAAAAGCCTCCTAAATAGTTGCTAAGAGTAGAGAAATATTCTAACTTTTTCAAAGCCTCATAAAGACTAAATTCTAATTTTTTTTTCAAACTATAGGGACCAAAATATTGACTTTTAAACCACAAGTATTAAAGTTTAACTTTTTCCAAACCATAAGAACTAAATTTGTAATTTAACTAAAAAAAGGATAAAGTAATCAAATAAACACATACTCCAATTTGCTAATATTACTACTTAAACTTTGGTCAAGTAAATATATATATATATATATATATATATATATATATATATGTCCTCACATCTCGCTATTCAAAGAATCTAATCAAAATATAGAGTTAGCTTGAGTATATAGTTAAATGAATTGATTAAACTATTAGTAAACTCTTCTTATAACTCGCAAGGTTTGGATTTTGCCTCCCACATATATGTAAATTCTAAAAACAATAAATAAATAAATAAATCAATCAAAATACATACGTAATTGAGACATCATTTAAGATTCTCAAGAAATTAAAGGCCTTTCATAAAACAAAAGATGTGTGAGGGTGACAAAACACAACCACTTCCTTTTATTACTTTCAATGAGATTCAGATAATTCAGTGTTCAACTTTAATTTTCTTTTTTCTCCATTTTCTGAAATTAGTCACCTTTTCTATTTAAAACTTATTTTAAATAACAAAACTGTTAAAAATATCTATAAATAATAGTAAAATATTATAACTTATTCGTAATAGATCACGATAGATTACTATATGTGTCTATCATGATACAGGTAGATACAACTAACCATCCGTCACAGTCTATATACAACATAAATTTTTATTATATTTATGAATATTTTAGTTTAACGTGTTTATATATAATTGATATATGTAGGCAGTTTGAAGGTTTTGTGTAGAGGTTCGGGCAGCAGATTAAAAGGCCTTCCTTCTTGAAGAGGGTAATAGGGGGTGGGACCCATTTGCACTGTCCTAAGTTATATATATATGTGTCCTATTGCCTTACTCATTAACCTATATGCAGCTCATTGATTGTGAAGTATCACATTTAATTTCTCTTTTCTTTTTTCTTATTTATTTTCATGCACAATTACCTTTTATTTGAAATATATTTGTGGTTGGTAATGTGTGTTGTCATTGCTAGAGAAAACTATATATATAATTTGGGTGATGTCTCATTTGTACGTATCTTTATGCAGTTTAGATAGTTATTTAATAAAGATGTGTCATCTAACATGTTTTTTTTTTAAAAAAAAAAAGTTGAATTATTTTTATTATGTAACATAGAGAAGCATGGCAGCATGAGATAGCTACATCTAATTATTGTTTTATATAATATATAATATATGGGGTGAGAGAATTGCCTCAAAATTGATGATAAAAATTTTATATCAATTGATTATGTTCATTTTAGCGGAGAAAATTAATTCGGTGAGTATTGTTGATGATATAGCACATTGAAAAAATCAAGAGATGTCACGATTTTTGTAAAATACTTAAAACTATTTTTTTTTTTTAAATTGATTTTGAGATATAACTTGTGAAATAGTATTAATATGAAATATTTCGTACTTGGATATTGGCGTGCTAGTCTTCAATATTATTTTCTTATAGCTTGATTTTTGGGGCTACATTTGTATGTTTTTTATTAGGTTGGGCAAAATTTTTAACTTCATTTTGAGTTTTTTTTGGGTCGAATATTTAAAGGCCTATTAATTTGTTAAGAAGAAAGTTTCAAATTTAGTATCAAGAATATATTAATTAGTTTAGCATTCATTCAACTTTTATGTTCAATTTGACGAAGTAATAGTAATTAATTAAAATTGCGTCACACTATTACATTTGCATTGATATGACGTTTGGTTTGGTTTTGTCCCTAAATTTATGGTTTGCATTGTAAACAATTTATTTATTTAATAAAATAATTGTTATTTTATTAACTTTTAAAATTGGCTTGTAGAGTTGCATAATTCAAATCCAATAAACTAAGGTCACGCTTACCCCTTATTGAAATGCAATCTGTCAATGGTAAAATAAAAAAGGCACTCAAATTGATTATATGTATCTTGTTATTTACCTGTATTCCTTAATTGTAATGAACTATGAGGCCACATCCAAATTTATAATAAAAATGCGCAATCTAATTAAAGAAATGAATAGTAGTTAATTTAATTGTGGTTGAAAATTACATAGGACTCACTACCTTTATCGTTATCATTATCGTTATCATTATCGCTATCGTTATACATATTGTTACTGTAATACTATGAAAATTATGAATATGCTACATTTATTGTTACATTTATCATTACCATTAGGGTAAGTAGTATTAGTAACAGTAACAGTAAATTATGATAGATTTGTAATTCTAAATAAACGCGATCAAAAGCAATTCAATTACATTTGCGAAATTCAAACTTACTAAGATTGATCCATCAATGAAATTTCATTATGATTACACCAATTTTCATTACATTTTGGTAAACATGGTTATTTAATATAACTTGAACAATATGTGATTGACATACAGGTGGATCATGTTTAAGTAATAACCTAAGAGGTCTATAGTATATAAATAAGGTTAGGTGCCTTATCCTAATAACATTATGGATATGACTTACTTTGTAAACGTTACAAATGATTTGATCCAAATTGTTCATGTAAAGATACGCGAGCTGGGGTATCTTATACAATAAGTTTGTATAAGACTCGACCAAAAAATATTTAATCTCTCCTCGTAACACCGTTGACTGAACAAAACCATATGTAACTCGATCTCAATCCTGATTAAGTTATGGACTCCTGCTCATAGGGGCTCGTTCTTTGATTTTTATGGGTGAGAGTGGCTTGTGTCGCCAACTCAATAAGCCTACCATCTTGGGGATGAGACCAAGTGAGGAGTTGGAAACATAGCTACACAAGATGAAATTCACTTATTCTCGACTTTAAGGTAAGTAAATAAGTTGTTCCCTTATGTGCTAACTCCAAGTCTTGAACAATGAGGCCCTTCTCTGTCACTAGTCCAAGAGGGATTTAGTTTACAGTAGAACCATAAACAGATTGTTCATTAGAAAATCAGTGGGACTTAAGAAGCAAGAGGTAATTATAGGAGTAAAATGATAATTTGACCCAGACGTAATTATGAACAGCTCATGAAGGATCGACTTACTTGTAATGGTTAAATCAATGGACACAAAGTATCCTATAGTTCATAAGAGAGTAGCAATGGGTCTTTAAGTGGAGTTTTACATAGTTAATGAATGTTGATTAACTTAATTAAATAGTTTAATTAATTAATCTCAAATCATTGGAGCTTATAACTATAGGTCTATTAGGTCACCCTATTAGTTTACAAAGGGTAAAACAAGAAGAAAGAGTTTTGAATGAATTTGAAACGGTTGAAATTGTTTAGAAAAATATATATTAATATGATTAATATAAAGCATAATGTATAGTTATACATTATAATATATAGTTAATTATAAATATGACTTATAATTAAAACTATATTAATTGGGAGAATTTATATTTTGAATATGATTCAAATATTTAAATTAAATATTGAATATTTAATTAATTAAATTAAATATAAAATTATAATTCCTCTAAATTGCAGGGGAGTGGGAGGGGAATAACTCCCCTCTCCTTTATCTACGAAATACAAAGATTGCGACACATAGATTTTACGTAAGGAAAAAAATCTCTCCTTCAAGCTCTCTCTACTTTTCTCAATATACAGAAAAGAAAATTCTTCCCCCAATTTCTCCTTCTCTATTCAAAGGAAGGATTCCACCATCCGATTTTAACGAAGAATGCCAATTGGAGGCTTCTCGAATGTGTTGTGTTTACTTGTTCGTGACAAGCGATTTTCTGTTAAGGGAACCAATTTAATTTTTATTATTGAATCTATGTGTAGCCTAGAATTTGTTTTAATTATGTATTTTTCATTCTCCCAATTTCAAAACAAAAGCGATAAATCGCTTCCATCGTGGCATCTAATCCCTTTATATTTGACATTTTTATTAATATATTTTTATCTATATGCATTCTACATTGATACAAGTGGTGAATCAAGATTTTCATTAAATTGTAAGGAAATATTCATGAAACACACAAAAAATAATAATAATAATAATAAAAATAATAAGCAACAAAATGTTACTAATGTTAATATAATATGAAAAACAATCATTTTGATATTTTTAATTTTAAAAAGTAAAATATTATTTCTTAATCTTAATAATTTTTTTTGAATTAATTTTCTTAATGTTTCTAGAAATTTCTATCTATACTAATATTTTATCGATATTTCTATTGATACTTTCGTAGAATTGAGATTTTAACATGTTTGTTGACAATGACATTTTAAATCATGCTTCAACTAAAAATACAAAGATGGTCATTGTGATATGAGTACATACTTCAAAAGTTAAAAGATAGTTTAAGTTAAATATATGACCAAAATCATTTTTGTCATTGCCAAAATTATATTTCTTTACAAATTTGATAATTTAAAAAGATAGGAAAATTGATTTTAGAAAACTATAAAATAATTTAGAATTTATTTTTCAAGAATTCTTTGAAATTTACTTTTAGTGGGTGAATGACCGGAAATCACCGCACAAAATTATTCAGTAAATTTTGTCCCATTTATATATGGATCATTTTTTAAAATAAAGAAATGCCCTTTTCAATAATTTTGGTAATTTAAAAATCACTTTTAAAATCACTCTCAAACCAACATAACCCCATCTTGTATTTAAAAATTGAAGTCTTAGTACTCGGCAATGCATTAATTTTACAATTATGTTTAAAAATTGTTAGAAATCACTTGTCATGGTAGAAAATGACTTGTCAAATTAAAAACCACTTCGCATAGAAAATAAAACGTTTTAACATTACATTTTGACCAAAACGTTACATAATTAATATTTATGACCATTAAAACGTTTTTTTTTACTGTTTGACCATCTTTTTTTATCTAAAATTAATTTTAGATCTGAAATGATTTTCGAAATATCCTATAAGCAGAGGAAACAAATTTCGGTTTAGAAGACTATTTTCCATTTCTTTGATTTTTTTTTAGCCAAATTTTTTCTCGATGATTACTTATCTATCAAGGATGTTGTGTTAACATTGGGAGCCACCGGTGTGAGACGATGAGCACTAAGGTCATGCCATAATTGTTTTCAAATTAGTGGTCATTCTATGACACAACAATCAATTTGTTCAACATTCTATTTCTACAAAAACTACATCCAAACATAAACCTAATCAATCATATAAGAGGGATTAGATTATATGGAAAAGTATATGCCAATTTATATCTCTAAAATGAGAACTAATGGACACTTAGATTTATCATTTTCAAGGTTATTTATATTTTATTTCAAGTTATTAGGTTTTTAGATCAAAGAAACCCTATGGAGTGGGTTACATGGTCTTATATTTATACACATATGTGTATATATGTTATTACATTACATGTGAAAGTGAGAGTTTGGGGCAGTGAATGAGGTGGAGATACATTTTATTAGGATTGTGAGGTGTGAATGGACCAAAATGATATTTTAACCTAAAATATTTGTATTTCTAGCATTTTTCTAACTTGGTTATCTTTATTATTATTATTATTTGTGCGGGTTAAAGGAGTAACTCATGTATCTTATTAAGATTGTGAGGTTTCTTCATCTTTTTAGTGTGAGATTTGCGACATGCCTCCCTCAAGATGGTGTGCCTTGGGACTTATTATTAACTTTCATGGGTTCTAATACCATATTAGATAAATAGAGATTTTATCTCAAAACCAAAATTGATTATGCGATGGGTGACCCGTGTATCTTATCAAGATTGTGAAGTATCCACAGTGGGAGTCGAACCCACAACCTCTGATTGTGAGGTATCTTCATATTTCGATGTGGGATACTTAACATATTCCTTCAACATATTCCTTTGAATTGAACATAATTTTATTCACTAAGCTATGTTTAAAATTCTCATTTATTTGTTTGTTTTTTTTTTTTTTTATGGGGTGTCTAAGGGATTGTATTGAAGGGAATTGAATCCCGACGGAAGCTTGTGATCGTGTTCTTTGATTTCTTGAAAGAATTAAAAATATAAAAAACTAGAAGAAAATGTTAAGCATCATACCTTTGTCGATACTACAGCAAAAACTTCTCCTCGAATCGATAGTCTTCTCCTTGATGTCTTCGTTTTCCACGAGATCTTCCTTGCTATAACTCTGGCAAGAATCCAATTTGTGGAAACGGCTCTTGAAAGAATGGAAGAAGAATTTTTAGAGAACCCTTCTCTAAAAACTAGGAGAATTTTCTTGAGAGAGAAATCTTTGCAGAATGACAGTAGAGATTATGTTGTAGAGTGCGTGTTCTATGAGGGCTTCCAAGGGCCCTATTTATAGAACTTGGATTACTCCTATCCTATTGGGATAACCTCCCAAGGGCTCTATTTATAAAACTCGGGTTACTCCTAATTCTATTGGGATAACCTCTCTGTAGAGATTTTAAATTAAATATTTAATAATATGTAATATTAATAAATATATTTATCCAAATAATATCTCATATTTAAATCATATTAGATATTTATCTTCTACAGAATTCTTAATTTGAATCACATCCAAATTAAATAATTAATTATTTGAATCTAATTTATATTAATTAATTAATTATCCCTCTATTTACTTATATGGATTTCATCCAAATAAATTACTGATTAGTTGAATCATATTCAAATAAATTAATTATCCGTATTATAAGGTTATAATTTGAATTTTATTCAAATAAACTTTATAATAAATCATGTAATTAATTGTATCCAATACAATTAATATTTTCCCTCATAATTTGAACACTTCAAATTTTCTTTCAATCATAATTGATCTTTGTTTGTTCGTAGTGAGCTAGTAAGGAGACCTTATAGACCTACAGATCAGAAGTTTCAATTATTCGAAATTAAATTAATTAAACTATTTAACTAACTTAATTAACATTCATTAACTATGGGTCACTTTACTAAAGACCTGCAGCTGCACTCTTCGCATTGTAGATATATTTATGTGTCCATGGATATAACCAGTCATCAATAAATCGATGCTTCACAAATGGCTCGTAATTACAGCTGGGTCAAAATTACCATTTTACCCCTATTATTACTTATTTCTCCTTAAGTCTCATTGATCTCTCATGGACATCCTATTTATGGTTCCACCATATAAAAACCCTCTCGGGTCAATGAAAGGGAGGGGCCCCTTGTTCAAAGTCTCGATTCAGCACTTAAGAGAACAATTTATCTACTTTTTCTAAGAATAGATCCCCAAAATGGTAGACTTATTGAGTCGGCGACACCTATCACTCTCACCCGTACAAATCAAAGTTTTAGGTTATTTCTTGAACATAATCCACATGTATGTCAACTACATATATGTTCCAAACTTTATGCAATAACTTTGGATTTTTCTAGTTAATAAATAAAATAATATTGCATAACTGATAATTAAATTAATAAACTAATAAATTACGAAGTTTTAGGACATAAATCTCAACATACATAACCTACGGTAATATGTACAAGATCATTTGATAACATTATGTATACAGACTTTTATGTTTTTTTTTAATCAATATAATTTTTATGTTTAACGAAAGATGTTCTAGTGACAGGCATCGTCTAACTATTTGGGCGATTTTAATTACTCTATAAATTGTGGTTATTTGATTGTATTCTAAATTTCTAATTTTGATATGATTAAATTTGTGGCTAAGAAAGTGAAGAGAAAACATTAACTTAAACTTCTAAATTGGTCGGTATGTACCCATCAAATCTAAATTTGGGAAACTGTAGCACCAAAGCAAATTGGATTGTTCCTCTTTTTGCTTAATTATGAGCTACGCCACAGCTTCCTTCTCTCTCCTACAATCATTTCACACCAACCTTAATTATTTGACTAACTCCATAATTATTATTTCTCAGAAAAAATAACTCCATAACTATGTGTTAAAATAACCTTTCAATTTTAAGTTTTTATGGTTGATGCCCCACCGCACACATTGGTTAATGAGCTTAGTTTAGTGGTAATTAATATGATCTTTTTTTAGGTCGAAGATTCAATCTCTACTTTTATAATTGTTGTACACTTGTATTAAAAAAAAAAAAAAAACAAATATTCAATTTTGATTTTTTTATCAGCAAAAGATAAATTCAAACTCAAAATCAATTATTATATATATAAATTTCATAAGTTCGATTATTTGTTAAATATGTGAATTGGAGATATAATAGGAATATAGTTTAATTTGCTAAAAGATGTATCCTTAGCCAAAAGATTAGAGACTCTTCCACTTGTTGAATTAAAAAAAGGGTGTGTGAATAATTGAAGCGATTTTACTCAAACTTCTCTTATTTGTTTATTTTGTACCCTATCGAAAATTTATATAATTAATGATACAATGTAAAATGAATTCTAAAAATTTATATAATCAATGATACAATGTAAAATGAACTCTAATGTTATGTTTAAGAGTCTTCAAAAAAAACCATTTCTTGGTGCTTAGTGTTTACTAGTAAAAGATCCTTTTATCTTTAAAATTATTTAAATTTAATTACTAAACTGTAAGTTTAATCCATTAACTTTTAAAATTGGTGGTTAAAAGACTTCTAGACTACTTTAAAAAATTGTCCAACAAAATCTCTTAACTTTTAATTTTTTATTGAATAGATTCATGATTTAATTACTTGAAATTTTTAAAAATTATTTTACTATTTAATTATAAAGTTGAATATTATGTTAAGTAGCTCTATAAACTTTTAATTTCATATCTATTAAATCAGTAAAAATTTTTTTTGAAAACGGTGAATAATTGTCAAAGACCCTTGAAATAAAAGTAAAATTTTATGATATTTTTGAGACAAAATTAAAAGTTTAAGAACCTAATAAATATTTTAAGTAGAAAGATCTATTAATGAGGAACCTTTTAAATATTTTTCTAAAGTTTCAATGGTCGGTTAGACTTAAATCTGAGAACTTAAGACCTTTAATATAATTTTAATTAAAAGTACTTTTACCATTCGAATGTCATGTCAATCTTATTCTAGTCATTCATGTTTGTGTGTGTAAGAATTCATGTTTCCTTTTAACTCTTTGTATTTGTTTTTAGTTACGTCAAACATATGGTACACTTTGGCCTCTCGTGACATTCGATCAATTGTCATACAATTTTTAAAAAGGAGTTTTAAAAAAGGTATAATAGAGATAAAAGGAAAAGCTTCAAAAGGGATTTTTATATAGACTTTTGTAAAGTCAAAAAGCACTTATAGCAAATATTCTATTAATTGATTTGTCCCACCTATAACGAGGTATTTTGGCTGCCTCATATGATATCAATTGTTATTTTCCTTTAGAAACACATGTGGTCGATTTTCTTTTTTATCACAAATTTTTTAGGAATATTATTGAATGATGAAGGAACCGAAACATAATTGAATTGATTAAAATATCAGTAACTCCTTTAAAGTTGGAGTTCGTATATTCACTCTCGTTCTTGATGAACTCAAAGAAAAAAAATGTAATTACTAATTTTGATAATAATAATAATAATAATAATAAAATCCTATTAGTTTAAACTGATCTACATAATACACTTTAAAAGACTATAATTAACAGTCACTTTGGTTATTCCCTACTCGATGTTGCAATACTTAAATTGGGTTGTTATTTGGATCCTCATTTGTTCAAATTTTGTTTAGAAAATAGGGCAAATTTTAATTTCTAAGAACATTTATTTTCTTATTTTTAAATATTAAATTAAAATAATTAGTAGCCAAATGCCATGTTTTATTTTATTAAAAAAGTACTTAAAAAATAACCCTGTGATTTGATAACTATTACCATTTTTGCTTTTTTTTTTTTTTTCTTTTTTCTCTTAAATTTGTGTTTTTTGCAACTTTTTTTTACCAAGATTTTCGACATTTTTAAGTAAAAAATTGGATTTTTAGTTAAATTCAAAAAATAGAAACAAAATAAACATTAAAAAAAAAAGAAAAAAGAAAAAGCTGGGTTTAAAAACTTTTCTTGATTTACGAAAACACTCCTAAACATAGATAATAAATAAAAAAATTGGGTGAAATATTATTTATAAACTTAATTTTTAAAAATAAAAAAAATAATTTTCAATTCGGTCCTAAAAAAGAATTAACTAAATATTGTTGAAGAGTACAAATATATATATAGAGAAAAGCAATATTGATTAGATCCGGCCTCCCTCTTTTATTAAACAATAAAGAAAATAATTCAATTTCTTTTTAGAAAATGTTTGTATTCATGTAAAATTGGGAGAAAAATGACATAAAACGGTAGCACCAAAATCAAAAAATTATAATATTAAAATAATAAAATAATATGAAATAAACTAAAATAAAGAAATAAAAAAAATGGGAGTAGATTTTATGGAAAACTAAAATCAAAATTCTTCAATCCTTTCTCTTCTTCTCACCAATGTGTATCTCCAATATCCACTAAATGCCACTATTTATAGGCAATTTGACAAGTAAGTAGTGGAACTTCACAACCTTTGAGGATGTGTCGTTACGGTCTTTAGACACTAAGCTTGGTTATAGAATGAACATCTATTTTGTTATAATATTCATAATATGTACCAATTAGCCAATTTTATATTGGACAACTATATTAAATTGTATAAAGATAGCAGTCATCCAACCAACCCTTTTAAGTATTTCATATATACAAACTTCATATATGTATGGATGTAGTGAATTATTGAACAAAGGGAACAAAATAAATATGTGCATTTCTAATTATAAATATATATTTTTTATTTAACATTAAGTTTAAGTTCTTTCAGAGGATTAATCATGCTTATTTTTACATGAATCTGATGCTATAAATTTATAATATTATATTTCAATCCTTAAACTTATAAATATTTCATTTTAACCCTGACATTTTGAATAAAAGTATAATTTATTTAATGTTATTTTTAAAAACATTTATTGTCATTATTTTTTAATGATACTTATTTTTACCTAAATCTTTATTTACTATGAAATATGACATGAGAAACTCATCGAAAATAGAGATCTACACACAAGATAATTAGTCATTAATTTTCACTAAATCATTAGTATAATTCTAATGTTATAGATGAGTAAAATAAAGTTTTATGCAAAATAATTCAATGATGAAAAAAAAAACATGCATTGAGAACTATAACAAAACTATGTAAATATATAGAAACGAAATTAGGTTTGATTATTTGAGAACACAAATAAACTTAAGTTATAATGAACTCTAACTGAAATCCATTGAAAACTATAACAAAACTATGTAAATATATATATAGACTTAATATATAAGAAATTGTCTTAGATAGCAAATTAAGTATAGAATTTAGCAATTATGACTTTCACTTTTCAAACTTTGCAAATATGACAATTCCTAAACAATTAATTGGTTTAACAATTATGAATTAATCATGCAATACCTAAAAAGTTTCTTGGTTTAGCAATTATGAATTTCTAATTATTTTTTATGACATAAATTCCTAAACAATTAATTGATAGAGAGAGAGAAAAGTGACGACCGAACGTGTCGTGGTTGATTGAGGTAAGTGGCGGAGAGATGGAGTGGTGGACAACAACAAATGGATATAGAGTTGGTGAAAGAGAGATGTTGGAGGAAAAAAGATAGAGAGACAAAGAGAAAAATGACAACCGACAACCAACGATCGATGACCAGACATGCAGGAGTCAACAAAGGTAAGTGGCAGGGAGGTATAGCGGTGGATAGCAACGGATGGTGAGGAGCAGTGCTGGTCGTTCAAAGAGAGATGTGGGGGAGGGGATTTGTTGTTTTCAATAAAAAAAAAGTTCTAAGTTTTTTTTTTTTTTTTTTTTTTAAATTATAAGTGTATCATTTTAATTTAAGTATATCAAGGGGTGTAAAATGTATCAAGTGTACATCAGTAGTATATGAAGAGGTATCAAGTGTGCATTAAGTATGTATTAAGTGTATATTAAATATGTATTAAGTGTATCAAGTGTGTTAGGTGAATCCGTACAATTTTTTTCTTTACATTTTTTATTTTAAATCTTGGATTGGACTTGATTTGAGTATTTTTACAAAATTATAAAGTTTGGGCTGGAACTTATTTTACCCATCTCGGAACTAGCCCTAATAAATACAGACATAGCTTGAAAAGAGGGAAATGACAGACTTGACCTCTAATAATTAAGATGTGTATGGAAGAATATGCATATGGGTTGTTGATGGAGAGATGCCCTCAGAGTCCCATATGATAAAAGTATAAAGTAATGACAATATTTTATACATATTCCTCTGAGTAATACTTCTCAAAGAATATATTGGAGAATGAAAGTCTCCCTAGATTATGCCCCCACCATTTGACTCTCTCTCACTCTTGTAGGGTCAAACCAGCTGCATTCAACCTCTCTAACAGCTGTCTCCCTCAATATATCTGTTCTTTCTATATAACTTTTCAATTTGGCCCCACTTGTTTGATGTATGTTAATGTAGCATTTGGAAACCCTAGAACCAAAAAGTCTATTTATTTATTTATTATTTATTACTTTTTTTAAATTTCTATATAGAGAACGAAAATGAGTAAATCATCTTTCTTGATTTCAAAATCAAATAAAAGCAAAATGGGAAGGTCCTTGTTCTGATTCTCTGCTTCTCAGTTTTGGTCTCTTGTCATGTTCCCCTAAATCCAATGCTTTCTTTTCACTTTTTTTTTTTTCTTAAAAAAATTACTATCTATGACTAAAGAAGACTTTCTTTTACAAAAAGTGATTTTCGTATTCTTTATGATCTCTTTCTATTGTAGTGTTTTCAGTTATGAGCGTGTGACCTAAATTAAAGTTTATAGGGTGACTTTTATTTTTCTCTCTCGTTATTTTAGTTGAGATTTTTTTTACAGGGTTTACATTTTACTTCGGTTAACATTCTTGATGTTCAAATCTCGTTTGCATTAAGTTTCATTGTAGGTGCTTGGTAGCCTTGACCTTTGACCTGTTTCTTTTTTGTCTACTCTCAAAATTCCTCAAGCTTAACTTGTGTAAGAAATCCTTGTACTAGTATGTGGTGTCGAATCTACTGCACTCTAATGTCTAAGTTAATACAAGGGCGAGTGCCTAATTCAACTAAGCTCAAAACAAACTAAGGTTTGGTCTATTTTGGGATGGTCGAATGAAGCTATTTATAAGCATGTCTTCTAACATATATTTATTGTTAAGTGTGACGATAGCCATGTCAGAGACATTTCTAGTGTTCAAGGTTATAGGGTGCACCATTCCAGATATGCTTTAGTTATTTCTCAATTGGTATATATATTCATTGGTTTGGCCGATCGACTCCAAGTATGAGGCACTAACATTTTTCTTCGGAGATGCACGCTTCTCTATGTCTCCTCCTAGTACTCTATGAGCTTGGCCCACCTGTTAACTTTAAGCTTTGCCTTTACCTACCTCAACAATTACCCTAAAACACTTTTCTCTTGCACTAATTTTTTTTTGTTTGTTTAATTTATAAGTGGGTAACGATTTAAATCACATTTAAATGGATAAATTAAGTGACCTGTTATAGTGATATTTTATGAGAGAGATGATATAATACTCTAAGTGTATATAATTTATGTTATAGTTCATCGAATACTAAACGTTCTATTAATATCTTTCATATATTGACTAACCTAAGGCACTAATTCTATATATGAGATGCATAGTTGAGGAAGATCTTTGTATTCTCGTTTTGGTGGTAGATCATTTGTTAAAAAGCAAAACATTAGCAACCTACTGAATTAAGTTTAATTCTTCCTTCTTTATCATTTTAATTTTAACAATTTCCAAATGTATGATCTTGATGCTTTATTTTTGTTTACTATTTTTTAATAAATGGGCTAGAGAACTTGCACTTAACCAGCCTATATATACTTCTGGGTAAATTTATAATTAAAAAAAATAATTAACTTTTAGATTTTTCAATGGATAAAATTCAAACGAAACCTATGACCTTTTATACCACTAATACAACCCATGATAATTTATACATACGACAATTTTTGGGGTTATTTTGTTCATTCTTGTTCATCATTATCATTATAAAACCCTATCTTACTATCATTATAGAAAATCTGAAAGAGAGAAAAATGAAAAAAAGGGAACACACTGTACTAAATAAATAATGTTTCAAAAATATCCAAACTTTACTATTATTAGTTCCTCCTGGAAGGTAATTCTTGATCACATCACATATCCTATCTGTTGGCAATCGGAAAGAAGCTCTACCTCTATTATGTCTATAAATAATTAAGTGCCTACTTGATAACCATTTTATCATTAGTTTTTCCTTTTATAGAATAAATATACATTTTTAGGTATGGGTCAATTTTTTTTTTTTTTTTTTTTAAAAAGTTTGTATTTTTTGTTAATGTTTTTTCCCCTAAAATCCTAATTATGTAGGTATGCATAAAGAAATCAGCTAAGAATCAAATCTTTTTTTGAGAAAAATGAAAGCTGTTTTAATTACCGTTGGAAAATATCATCCTATAATTATGAAACGGCCCCTAAATATTATCCCATTTAAATCACACAATACAAATCGTTCCCAAAGGTCCTAGTAACCTTTGGAAGATCCGAGTATGTTCAAAGACATCTTTTACTGTCGGATTTTGTAGAGAAATATAATAAGAAACATGCAGTGGGGTTATGAACATAGAACTGCACAAACCGACACTAATTAAAAAAAAAAAAAATTAATATTCATAAAGTCAATTAAATTAAAAAAAAAAAATCTGCATGAAATTAATTTCTTTATGCAAATTAAATGGTCAATAGGCATATGTTTCCCGTTACTTCATGATTGTTGATATTCAATTCGATTGAGAGAATTAAACTGACAAGAATTTTAAAGTAATTCTCATAAAAGTTTTGTCCATTTTTAATCATTTAGGACCATTCCATTACTAAAATAAATAAATAAATAAATCATTCAGGGACCATTGTATTAACTACTTTGCTTTATTTTGTTGTTTTTTAATTTATGAATCTGTGATATATATTTATTAATTAAAAAAATTAAAATGTTCAATTCATTTAAAAACTTAACCCCTGAACAACCACTACAAGATTAAACACCAGTTATGTATGTATTTAGTCATCAAATTAAATGAAAAATAAAAAAAGAGATATTACTCTATATTATTTTATGCATCCCTCAATTCTTTTCTTTTAAAAGTGACAATAAGTCAACCACAATAGAATATACAAAGTTTTATGGACTAAAATATAATGTTTAAGTCCATTAAATAAGTAATTTATTTATTATCTTTTAAAAAAATTAAACTATTAAATACTCTTCTCATGACCCATGAATTTCTTTATTTTTTAATCTACTTTTTACAAATATTTTTAAAACTCAAACCACAAATTTTGTAAACTAAAAAAAATTTAAGAACTTAGTTATATTTATGAGATTTTGCTAATAACTCAATAATTTTTCATAATAAAGAGTGAAAATCATTTTAAAGAAACAATAAAATAAATAATATAGTTCTAAAAAGCGAATAAAGGAGGCATTTGTAGCAAGAAGTACAGTTATTTAATCAAAGAGCTCACAATGTAAGAAGTGAATAAGTCATGAAATCTTTTAGAACTCCTTGGACTGAACAAAGAGTGCATTAATTGACAACTACACCTCTTCTGAATTCCTACTCGTGTTAATGCATGTTTGGGAGTGATTTCAAAATTGTGAAAATCATTTTTCTCATTTTTAAAATCACTCAAAAACATGCTTTTAACTACTCAAAATTAATTTACTATTAAAGTCTACACTTTTAAATGCAATTTTCTTATCATCAAAACTAGTTTTGAAGGACTAAAAACATATTTCATAGTAAAAAGTGGTTTTAACAATTTTAAAATCACTTACAAACATGCACATGCTATGTTTAGGAGTAATTTTAAAATTATTAAAATCACTTTTGTCCCACTCAAAATAATTTTGAAACTAGCACATAATTACGTGAAAACAATTTAATGTTTAATTTTATACTTTTGCATACAATTTTCATATTATCAAAATTGATTTTAAGTGACGAAAAGTCATATTTTAAATGAATTTGAAATCCACTCTCAAATATGAATGACCTAAAAGTTTGGAAAGAAATATAAAATAAGGTTAGGAGTTAGTTTGGAATGGGATTAAGAAAGAAAGTGATAGGTTAGAAAGGAAATGAGGGTAAACATTGACAGATGGAACAAAGTTGTACGCTTGGTTTGAAGTTGACAAGAGAGAGAGAGAGAGAGAGAGAGAGAGAAGAGGAAGGCCCATTGTTCGAAAAGAGAGAATAATAAATGCAAATGGAGCAGAAGGGAACAGAGTTCTTTTGGCAGAAGATGGGAAGGGAGTGATGTGAAAGATGAAGAAATGATTTTGTAATCGATTGCTTTATGATTGAAGAAGGAAAAGGAAAAGAAAAGTAAAAACTTTTGCATTGGGAAGACAAAGAAAGAGAGTGTAGCCTTTTGGTGGGGCATCCCACCCCATAAGCCATTTTCAACCCTTGCTTTTTGTTTAAACTCCTTCAATCTTTTACATTTTCTTAAAACATATTGATGATGTGTTTAAAATAAAGGTTTTGGATTTGGTGGTTGTTTAATATGGTACCAAATAATAAGTTTTATTCAAATTGAGATAGCTTATCCACTAGTTAAGATATCTTCGTTTCTTCGTGAGAGATCTGAATGATGTTGTGTGTTGAATTGAACTTAAAAAGAAAAAAAAAACTATATTATTCGAACTAACAATATAATATTAATTTCTTCATTTAATACTAAAAACTATGGTACCTTTTGCAAATCTCCATGCCTAACTGAGAGATAATGTTAAAATATTAAAAAAAAAAAAAACAACATTATATTTATGTACACAATCAGATTAGGTGGTGGGGAAATTACTAATAGCACGAGAACTTGAAGTAAATATTGAGTAACAAAGACTAATCAGGGTTGATGAGTGGGTATCATAGTCTTTTTTAGGAGATTCAAGTCATAAGCAGTGCGTGGTGTATTTTTTTATGTCAACTATTGGTGCAATAAATATTTCTATCTTGTCCCCTCCAAGATAGACCAATCCAACTAAAACGTTATGTAGTTCAAACTATTATGCATTTAAAGGTTATTCAAAGCTCTAAATAACATCATTCTTTTAGTCAATTGCTATTGAAAGACTAAAGAAGATAAAAATAAGTGAGAAAGATAAAAATGAAGGTAAATTGTAATTTTGGTCCGTATGATTTAGAGAAACCTAAATTTTAGTCATTGTGGTTTATAATTAGAACTTAGTTGCCTATAACTTGATAAAACATTTATAAATAATCTCTATAGTATAAAAATTATTTATGAGGATTTTATTAAAAATTATATTTTAATTTTTAATATTATAAAGACTAAATACTAATTTTATATAAATTATAAGGACTAAATTTAGTTGAATTGAGAAGGTAAGTGTGAGAATAAGCTTTCACATCATCGTGCCTCGTAATGGGGCTGACCCCATTAGAGGTGTTGACATTGTCCTTCACCAAAGTCACAGACTCCTATTGTCTCCTTCACATTTCATTAAAATTTCTCTCTCACTCCAATATACATTCACATTTATGTCTCTTCTTTCATTGTTTTTAGTTTTAAGATGGTGAAGATTCGGATATTTGATTATGTATTTCTTAACCAAATTGAGTTATGTTCATATTGTTTTTTCTTTGATTTCGACCAATATGTTCAACCAATTTTCATGTCGTCTCTCTTCTTGTAATTTAATTTAAATATTTTCCTATAACTAAACATTCTCCATTATGTATGTGTTAATAGTTATTCTAGATATTTTCTCTCTAAACGCACTAATAAAATATGTCTTTACGTTTCTTTTAAACAATATCACACATACATACATTAATTCTCTCTTTTTAGGAACGCCAAATGTGAGGTAAAGACTTAAACTTCTAACTCTAGGAAAAGGAGCCGATATCTAAACTGTTCTTGTGTTGACATAATTAAACGTTTCTCTTTCTCTATGCCTGTATTCCAACTAATATGTTATGTACCCTTAACTTTTTCTCCCACAATTTAAGTGTGTTTTTCAAAACTTTGTTGAAATAAAAAATATGTGGATTAAAGATTCAAATATTTTTAATCTCTTGACTGAGGGTAGATACCTAAATTAGTTGAGCTATACTCACGTAAGACACAAATTAGTTACCTCTATTCTCTCTTATACAAGTTAATTAAATACAAAATTTCACAAAAAATACAATATATAAAATATTAAGAAGTCTATTTAGTAAAGTATGCATGATCAATTCAATTATTCTCTTATTTGGGAGACATGATTTGAATAGGAAGTTTGCCACATATTGTCACAAGAATGTTGAAGTTCACTTCACAAATGGGAAGAGTAGACAAATAGTTCCTAATAAGTTTTGATTCGGTATTTTGAATAATGAGGCTATCACTTTCCTCACCAGCCCAAGAAATACTTAGTTTAATATGAAATTAATTATTAAAAAAGAACATAATAAATTTTCGTAGCTACATGACCAACATAAATATACCTCAACTTGCATAAAATATATAGTTTAGATCAGGAAGTCAAATGTTTGAACTCTCCACCTTAATTATGTACTAAAAAAAGAAACATGTTACATGAAAACTCCAAAAGATTGAAGTACATGGATAAAGTAGACTTCTTATCACCGCATAATAATGAATCATTGGTAAAAAGTCTGTTTGTGTATAATAATATATTAATTTAGAGATATAATAGACGATTAGATTTGTAGTGTAAAGACTATTAAGAGAAAAAAAAATCGAAATTAAAAGCCCATCAAACAAATAAAACTCAACTAATATAAAATTTGTACGGTCAAATTCAAAGTCAAGAAAAATGGAACTTAAATAATATTAGTTTGGTTCAACATAATAAGATTTGTTGAACTATTCACTTAGAAATAAAGTGCGTCCACTTGAATTAAATCTAATTGTTTTAACTGGATTATAATGGAACAATTTTACACATAACTAAATAGAACTATATTATTCAACTTGAACCCAATTGTTTTAAGACATTTTAAACTCAACTAAAATGTTAAAACAATTATCTAGAACAATAATATAATATTATGACAATAGATGGTGGTTCCGTTGATCTTATCAAATAATAAAAAACGAAAAAAGAAAAAAAGAAAAACTTCTTAGATTTAAGTTTATCAAATTGTTTTGGTATTTCTTGTACCCAATTGTGATCTTTATACACACACATGATTTTTCTTGTTCTTATTTTCTTACCTTTTTTTTTTTTCCTTATTAGAGTTTATGTATGTATAAATCCCTAAATTTTGTATGGTGCAAGACTTGGAATGAAACAGTCCATGTCCATCATAGTTTTAATGGGTTTGTTTATTGTTGGGCTCATCCAAAAGCTCAAGCTATGGGCTTATATGACACCTATTCAAGTCCATTTCCATCGCCACAACTTGTTTATGAGACCAAACTAATTAAACCTTTTATACTCCTCTAATACAAGTATAGTTTAGGCATAAATTATAGGTTTCTTTTTAAATATAACAAAATGAGTCTAAATATTTATAAATATAAAAATATTAGCTTGTCTATTAGTAATAAACTGTGATAGACTTTTATTATAGAGTATTGTAGGTCTATTATTGAAAGACATTCGTTAGTGATATAAATTGTGTCAAATTTGCAAATACTTTAGAATTAATATTTCTTTAGTAGTATAATTGTGAGAATAAAAAATAAAAGCTCTATTTTAAAAGAGAGAATACATGTTAAGTAGTACTAAGCTAAATTTTCTTTCACAAAATTAGTTGAAATGTACATATATTTGTAAAATAGTTTGTATTGATTTGCATAGATACTTTCGAGATAAATTGATTTAAATATATTGCCATTTGAAGAGAAGAACGGTTTTATTTAAAACGGTTATCATTTGGAAAAAAAAAATAATGAAATTATTGGAAAATTATTACCATTTTAAGCTTTTATCATTATTATTCTTTTCTATGAGAAACATTTGAAACATTGATTTGCGTGGTATACCCTTTGCATTAAACGTAGATTGACTTGGGAACCTATTCATTTCATGTATTGATTTTTTTTTTTTTTTTTTTTTTTTTTTTTTAGAAGTTCATTTAGGCATCCAATCCCAATCATGGAAGAAAATTTTGAGTGTTATTCTAGAGAGGAAAATCATACTAATTACTATTTAGATAATACACTTTAACCGTACTCTCTTCATAGTTTCTTTTTTCCTTTTACACAGAAAAAAAAAATATATCATTTTATATTAGCACACACAAAAGTTTGAAAAGATTCTAATCGATGAAATAGTCTTTTACACTGTATTACCAAAATATAGTTTTACTTTGAAGAATAATACAAAGTAAAAATTTATGAGACTTGAAAGGGCAAAGGATATCCATTAAAAAATATGTCCATTTTTAGAATGTGATGTTTCTTCTATGGTCTAGATCACACCCATAAATGAAAAGATACACCATTTGACTCGAACAGTTGCAATGGGACAAACGACGTGACTTTCAATTCAAATATATCTCCATTGTTAGACCATGATATTTCATATATGTGGTTTAGAGCATGCCACCCTAGGCTATGCGGTCGCATTGGAATTACATTGACTTACTAATAGCATTGAAAATATGTTATATTACTCTGCTTAATTCGAGATTGTTATTGCATTTTATGTCTTTATTTCATTAGTTTGCAGATATCGAGCACCTACGAGGTAGAACAGAGCATTAGTGGCAAAATGGAGCTAAAATGGGCTAAAGCAGAGCTTAATTGCATCAACCAAGAAAGAGAAGGCCAAAATGATGAGTTTGCCCCTACAGACACAATGTCGTGCATTGTAATGTAGAATGCCTTGTTTTCGTGAAAAACATAGAGCGGTGCAGCGTTGCCTTAGAGTGCCACGACGCTCCGAAGATTAGATACGTTTGTTTTCGCGACAACACCGCGACGTTACGACCTGTTATTAAAAGAAATTTACGATTTAGGTCATTCTAATCGATTCCAGTTGAACTCCACACGAATTCTCTCTGTTTTTGCTATCTTTTGGGTATGTTCGCATACCAGACAATCCCCCATTGATCGGCAGGTCAATCATGGGCTAAGGTAACTCATTCTAGCTTGGGTTTTAGGATTCCTTCCCTATTATAATGTATTTGTGAGATTTTGAACCAAGTTTTGTAATTGTTGGATTCAATTCTATTTTAATTAGATTTAAATCATATTATCATATGCTTGTGGATGTATGATTATTACTTTGTATTAATATGCAATTTGTGACCTTTTGTTGTATGTTGATTCGTAGAAAGCGATAGGTTAGTTTGGCTTGTGAATCGAATTAGATTAAAATTGATCTAACCAACTTAGAATTGAACCAAACAAATGTTTAACTAGGTACATGAAAGTTAAATGTTCACCCTAACGTTCCCTAGATCTTAATGTAATTTGAACATACATGTTTTTCATCTTTTCAAACTAAACTAATTAGTTATTTAGGACAATTCAATTAGCTTTTCTAATTAAATTGGTTAGGTGTAAGCAATTAATTAATTTCGGTAATGAAACTTCGATGATCAAATATTTTGAATAGGTAGATTCCGTTATAACCCAAGCTAGGTTCTTCTCATATATTATTTTCAATCTTTACTTTGTGCTTGTTATTTTTATACAATTTATTATTCTTGCAACCAAATCAATCTCAAAACCTCCCCCCTTTTGGTTAGTGGGACTGTTTACAATTCATATATTAGAGAAAAATCCTTCGATTCCTTGTGTTCGTCCCGGTCTTGCCGCTACTACGGTTTAGGTAAGAACGTTTAAATCATTTGGAACGGAATTGGGTGACAAATTTCGTTTTCCACCTACTACTATGAACTCAGAACAACTTCTATTCAACCTTATTTGCAAGTGCCCTTATAAGCAAAAGTAACTAATCCTATATTTGTATGGCTAATAAAATCATAGGTAGTTTCATGCAATCTCTTAGTTCTACGATGTGTGCTTTATAGCTAAGATCACGTAATGTCCTATGTTCAGGTTCTTAGTCCTGTATTCTATTGTGAGATACATTTATTTCTTAACCTTATCAGTATTAAGACTCAATAAACATGCTAACTCAAATGGTCAGTTCAAATTAACAAGATAATATGGTTTCTCAACAAAAGATATAAAAGACAAGGAAATGGTGCAATGCAGTTGCATTAGTTAATCCATTTTTCCTTGGATTTTGATGCAATTGTATCAGGGTGAATTTCCAGTTTTTCCTCCAAAAATATAGCACTGTTTTTCTTGTCTCTAAATGGTTATAATTCATTTCAAAACACCTTGAAATCACCCAGAAGGACTCACAAATGTTTAATAACTTATTTGACTAAATTGGGTTTATTTGGAGCTTGTACGACTCACTTTCTATCCAATTTAATTACCACATGATTTAACCATAACATTAAGGTAAAAGACCCACAAATATGACAATTATCAAAATGTACTACTTCGTTGTGTAAACCACTCTGACCCGAATAGTTGTGACAGGCTAAAGAACATAACTGTTTATTCAACATGTCTCTACAACTAGATCACTATGTTTCTTACTAATTTTCTTGATCATATCATCCACAAAAAGATAACCAACTTCGACGCGAAACATGGTAGCAAGGACAGAAAAATTATAAAAAGTTAGTAATGAAAAAATGAGAATATAAAGATTCCCCCTCGTACTCTGGTTTATATATTGTATAAATATAGATTACTTATTTATTATTTTGAGTAACTGACTTCCTTTATTTAGCTTATAATTTTCCCTCAACATACGACCACGAAAAACAAGTTTGATAACCACTTCATTGTGTGTTTTTTGTTTTTTAGTTTTAGAACCCAAAGTTGTTTGATAATAATAGCTTCTAAAAAAGATTATGTTTCCTGGGCTAAATCGACCTCGTTCTTAGGAATTTAATAATGTTTAAATGTGCTTTTGTGTAGGATATCGAGCTTGAAATGTCATTGGAACACTTTTTGTGTAAATCGGCCTAAAACAGAGTACTAATTAGGGGTCAAATGGAGCTTTTGGGCTCGAAAGGAAAAAATTGATTAAAACGCCCATGAAAACTAATGTTGCAATGGGCAAATACTGAAGCGCAACAGTGCAAGATAGTAGCACAATGTCGAGATGCTGCCCTGCAACATTACAACACTATGACACATTCCAAATGTGCAATGTTAAGCAATGCTGCAACGCACTAGGAGTTTTTTGGACAGTGTTGCCCTGCTCTTGGCAGCCACTTCTATATATATTTCTCTTCAATCATAGGGTTAAAAAGAGGAGGCTCCACCTCAAGTTGAGCCTTCTTTCTATATTTTCTCTTTCTTTATTATGTATTTTTTACTTTTGTTTGTATTCTTGGGTTGTAATTACATTTTAATGATGATTAATCTCGGCTACATCGTCCCAACAATCCATTGAGGTTAGATTCTAGATTATTATTAGGAATTCTGATGTAAATATTTTAGAAATATTATTTAAACGTAGGTTTTATGGGTGATTATGGATCAAAGGGTATAATTGACATCCAACATAAATAAGAGCGAAAGAATCAAGAAGAGAGTATGATATGAGTTAAAAGTGGCAATTCGAGACCAAATTAGGCCAATGATAAGAAGCTGGAGGCCCAAGCTAGAATGCTCGACCTCGGCGAAGGTCAAGGCCGAGCCTAGCCAAATGCCTATGCACGCACCAAGAGAAATGCTCGACCTCTTGAAAACTCCAAGGCTCACCCTAGGTCAACTTTCTTTATAAATACATCATAATGACTTCATATGAGGGAACTTGAGTTCTACTCAAACTCTCTACATTCCACACTCTTTTACTCTTTGACTTAAGCATCAGAGTGTGTGTGGCAAGCACCACACTGGTGTGGAGGTCTTCTCTTTTGTAGACCACGTTCTTCTCCCTTTCAAACAAATTCACTGTTGGTGTCTCGTGAAGATCATGTGTGTTTCCCCTATCCAAAATTTGGCATCAATAGTAGGTGTTTGATTTCTTGCATCTTTTGTCTTTGTTCCTATCCCTTAGCTTGTGTTTGTGAAAGAATTGACACTCTGATCACTTATGCATGTCTAAAATAGCTAAAAATCATAACATGATCCATAATTGTTGTGTTTTGGTTGTCAAAGAGCAAGAATTGAACCCAAGTATGTGTGTGCTAAAGACTAACTCGCACGTGGTTGCCTATTTAAGATAAATAGAAACTGATTAATTAACTTAGGGTATTGATATGCACTCAAATTGTGCATTATTTGCCCTTGATTTAGGATAGTTTTTAATAAGATTTTATAAGATTTGGTCGTGTTTGCCAGTGATTTTAGGGTTATGCTCAATATGGAGATTTAATGTAAACATGAGCTAAAAGGGATCTAAATTTGCCCAAAGAAGAGAAAACTGAGCAAAAGATAAAAAAAATCAGAAGAAAAGAAGAGAAAAACACCAAGTTGTCAAAAAATGGAGAAGTATCGCAACGCTGCCCCGATGGAATTTTCTGAGAACTTCATTGCGTGGAAGTTTGAATAGTGTCATGGCGCTAGATAGAAGTGTTGCAGCATTGTGCAAGAAGCCACATAGCCTGGATGGTGCTACGACGCAACACCTAAGGGTTAGTTTCTATGACAACTAATGTTGTGATGCCAGTCCTTAGCATCGCAACATCGATGTGTTTTTGGAAAGAATTTGTCAATTTTGGAAATCTTTTTTATATAATCCCTTAGGGTTTTGGCTGTCGAATCAGACCCATTCACAACAACATTTCAAAGCTATAGAGAGTGTTTTAGCCTAGTTTTAGAGGGTGAAAACTAGAGATTCGTTTGGAGATTGTTGAGATCTCGAGGTGCGAATGAAGGTAAGATTGACAGACTTCAACAACAAAGATTGCTTCGAGAGTAGTTTTTCTTCATTCTCTTTACTTTTTCTTTACTATTTATGGTTGTTGCAATTTATGAACATATGATTATAGTATCGATGTGTGGCTAAATGCTTGGTTTTAGGGTGTTAATAAATGTATTTATGGATTTAAGTTAATGCATGATAGCACTAAAATGTATTATCTCGCTTCACTTAACTCGGGATCATTCTTGCATTTTACGAGTTTATTTCTTGATTTTACAGGTATGGAGCGTAATTTAGGTAGAACCAACCCTAGTACCAATTCAGAGACAAACGAGCTTGATTGGAGGTTTAGAGGGTTAACCAGGGCAAGAAATAGCATTTGAGCATAAAGAGGCCATTGGCATAAACGATCTTTTTTGTCTTGGGTAGACAGCTTTGCGGCATTGCCTTTGAGCGTCACAACGCTTCGAACTTCCATTGCTTGATTTTTTTCATTAGCCCCTCGTGTAATATCTTATATTTGCCCTCGTCGCTTCATCTTTTATGTACGTTTTTACATAGAATTTCGTGCCCCTTTGAAGATCTCCTCTATATTATTTGTCCCCATTTTGATTCAGATCATTTTTTGCATTTATTTGGTGGATTCAAACAAGTATCAAGGCTAAGGTACTATTATCTAGCCTGGAATTTAGGATTTATCTCTTGATTTGTATCTCATGAGGTTATGAACATTTTGTCTTGTAATTTTATGGTTTATTGAATTCTCTTCTTGTTCTTATTCTACAACTGAATGTGTTTGGGATTATCTGACAAATTATTCAAGCATGTTTGGTTTAGAGTTATAGATCTACACCTAATATGTAATTGTTAGATTCTTACATAGCCAAGTAACAAAGGTTAAGTTAGGGTTGTAGATTGATTCGGCAATTCCGATCCAATTACATTCACCTATCTAACTTAGAAGAGATTCGCGTCGAACACTTACTTAAGCCTTTCCGAATTGTTTTGTTTGTCTTAGCAATAATCCTAAACTTTAATGCTAATCGGTTTGCAGGTTTAGGATGTTTTTCATCTAAACACAAGAATTAATTTGATTAATAGAACATCCTTCTAGCTTTTCTAGAAATGACTGACTAAGTTTAACCAATAAAATTGCAATACATTTATGTGATTAATCGATGATTGAGTAGTAAATTGAGAGTAGTCCAAATTTACCCCAAGCTAGGCTTTCATCTCATTGATAATTTAAATTCAACCAATTCGTGACTTGATTCCTTTTGTTATTGGTTTTCTTTAAATTATAAACAAATCAACTTGACAACTCCCCCTGGTTACTTAACAACAAGCATTTTAAGAGGAAAATTGACCGGTTTTCTGTGGATCGACCCATTACTGCACTAATATTACTGAATTAGAGTAGAAAACAAAATAATTATTTGACTGAACTGAAAGCTTCGCCAACTTTTGATTCGCCAAATTGGCGCCGTTGTTGGGGAGCCTTAATATTTTCCTTTTAAAAGATTTTTTGTTCCTTGCTTGCATGTTTGTTTTCTCTTTGTTGCATGACTCGTTCCTCTGGAAACTCTACTTTGCCATATTTTGTAGATATAAAAAGAGAGGAGAGACGAACTCAAAGAGAATCAAGAGCGCAAGATGCGCAAATTGATCAGATTAGTGTGGAAGACAAGCAAGAAATTGAAGAGAATTTTGAAGAGGTTGTTCAAGAGACTAAAATGGGAGAGCAACTCGAATGCACATTAAAAGAGTTGGCAACTCCTGATACAACTCGACAACCTTTATATCATGAAACTATAGATACATTTGAGTTAAAAACAAGATTAATTCACTTACTCCCTACTTTTTATGGTCGTCTAGGTGAGGACTAGTAGAAGTACCTCCAGAAGTTCCACATGGTATGTGACGAAATGTGGCTACATGAAGTCACTGAAGAGCAGATCCATTTGAGGGCATTTCCTTTTTCATTAAAAGATGACGTAAATGGCTGGTTGTATTACTTGCCATCTGGCAGTATTATAACATTTGCTGTGGTGAAGAAACAGTTTTTGGAGAAAATTTTCCTAGTTTCCCATGCTGCAAGAATAAGAAAGGAGATATTTTCTATAGTGTAGGACAATGGGGAGTCACTCAATGACTACTAGGAGAGATTCAAGAGAATCTGTGGGAGTTTCTCCCATCATCAAGTTTTTAATCAAATGCATATTCAATATTTTTATGAAGGTTTGTTGTAGCAGGACAAGAGTAATGTAGATGTTGCAGCAGAAGGAGCTTTGGTGAACAAAACTCCTAAGGCAAAGAAGCTTATCGCTACCATGGCTGCAAACACTCAGCAATTCGGAATCGAGATTCAATCAATATTAATCTTTAAATGAGGTAATAGTGTTAAAAAATCAAATTTCTGACTTAGTTGCTATTATTAAATTGATGACATTAGAAAAGAACTAGTCAACAGTGACATGCCAAATCAATTTGAAGACTGGCCATTCTATAGATGTATGTCCCAACTTCCAGCAGGAAGTGAATGCTATAGGAGGATTTAACAATAATGGGTAGAACAGGTGAAGAGACCCTTACAGTCAAACTTACAACCCATGTTGGCGATATCACCCTAATTTTAGTTGGGTTGACAGAACGAGTAGTTTCAGAATAATAAAGGAGCTTCTTTGAGTTCAAATGCTTCCACGGAGGATATGGTGAAAAATTTTCAGTCTACTTTGGAGCAAATGGGAACAAAAATTGCTAGCTTGCTACATCAATGAGCAGATTGGAAAAGCAGTCATGTAAACTTCTTTCGCAGCCCGAAGGAAATCCAAGAGAGAGCGTTAGTGCCATCACTTTAAGGAGTGGCAAAGAACTCCCATCACCTGCTGTACTTATTAGTGTTACATCTAGAGAGGATTCTATATCCACTAAACCAGTTGTATCAGGAGGACCACCTCCCTCGCCGAAAAAGGGAGTAAAATTTGACCCTCCTCTTTCTTTTAATTCTTCTGTTCCTAAAGATCCTTTTCCTTCCAAAGGAGAATGATGAGGATCGAGAGCTCCTTGATACATTTAGAAGGGTGGAGATCAACATTCCACTTTTTGATGCGGTCAAGCAAATTCCCAATTATGCCAAATTTTTTAAGGAATTGTGTATTAGGAAAAGAAAAACAAAGGAGAAAGAAAGGGTAGTGGTAAGTCATTTTGTTTCTGCTCTCTTACAGAAAAATATTCCTGAGAAATAGAAAGACCCACAAGTATGTTCTCACTTTCTGTGTGATTGATAACAAGAAAATTGAGAGGCCTATGCTAGATTTAGGAGTCTCAATCAATGTAATGCCTTATTCAGTTTTCCAGGATTTCAACTTGAATGATTTGCATGAAACTAGCGTAGTAATTCAACTAGTTAATAGATCATTCATTCATCCCATGATGGTTGGTCAAGCCTATCATACATATAAGCATAGAAATTCAATCACATTCAAGAACCACAGAAAATCAAAGAAAAAATATAGATTAAGAACAAAAATTCTCAAAATCAATCCGTGTTTCACCTAGACCTAAGCTAGCAACTCATTTTAGCTGCGAGATCGGCCTAAGATGAGGTTTATAATCATCCAACACACCCAAAAATGAAGAAATACATAGGGAAGAAGAAGAGAAGAAGAGAAAATGGGATTGCGGGCTGATATCCTAAGAGAATTCAGAAGATAAACCCTCA
Organism: Citrullus colocynthis; assembly: GCA_031780015.1. NCBI lineage: Eukaryota > Viridiplantae > Streptophyta > Magnoliopsida > Cucurbitales > Cucurbitaceae > Citrullus > Citrullus colocynthis. Next base: position 1,222,924 of record QLSR01000339.1, read on the forward strand.
AATCGACAAAATTACAATTTAAATTGGGGGGAGAGTGTTGCTGCGCTTGCGCGCGCCTTATGCTTCCATCAAAATTTGGAGCATCATGGCGCTCACGCCATTTTCCCTCTCTGCCTTTGGGCGTAGAGCATAGCATAGCTGCACTCTGCCTTGCACTTGCCCCAGGGGCATTTTCGTAATTTTCACATTCTTGAACTCCGGGTGCCCGATTTCTCTTCTAATAGCTCCAAATCAATCCGGAATAGCTCGTAATGCTCCGTTATGCATGATTTGCTCAAATCCCTATAAAACAGTATAATAAACACATAAAATCCATGAACGAGCCTGGATTAAGCTAGGGATAATAGCACTTTTATAGTGTTATCAAGCATTCTTAAGCAAATACTTTCCGTCAGCCATGACAACAAGATCGAGGATGGAGATTGGGACATTATTTCAATATGAGGATGAGCAACTCTATGAGCCATGGAAAGATATAAGGATCTCTTGAGGAAGTTTCCACTGGGAAGCACAAAGATCGGGTCGATCCGAAAGGAAGCGCGAAAATTAGTTTCGAACAAGTTAAGTCTCTAGCTAAAGCAGTAGCGGGAGGTTTTGTGCGGGAAATAACGTGCGAAATAAATTGCAAGTAAATAAAATAAATGACCTAGCCTAGGAGATAGGATCCACCCACTTGTTCGATTGATAATAGGAACTCTCAAAAGTATTGATTTTAACTTCTTAGTCCAATTGATTAGAAATGCTAACCAATGGTCCTAATTATCTAATTAGCCAATCAAATTAAATGAAACACATACTAACAAAGTAAACTAACCGCATTACGCTCTAGGAAATATGCTATGGTAAATTTCCTATAGGAAACTCCTAATAAGAAATCTTACATGGTTTCCTCTAAGCTGATTACACAATGCTAATTGTCATCAATTAATAATTTTATAAGATAATCTAACTTGTTGCTTCTTAAAGAATAACATATAATTATATGTCATGTATTATACACTAATAAAAAACACCAATCATACAATCAATGAAACTTTGTAAGACAATCCAAGATAATATGAATGTAATCTCCTAAATAAAAAAGAAACCTAAAGAACAAGAAATATAAATCAGTTTGATGAAGAACAAAACCTCACAATCAATACAAAATGAGTTTTTCCCTACTCCTAAGCTAAAAAAAGAACCTTAACAATCCGCTAGGGCAATTTTGCCAAAACCCATCACCATTTTACTTGATTACATAAAGAATATGGAAATAACTTTAAAATTTAATGCTTTAGATGGATAGAGGACGAAAAAAAACAAAGAAAATGAGTGGTCATTCGCCCAAAACGGCCACCCAAATCAAAAGATATGACCTAATTACCGAAGTGCAGATTTCATAATCACGCGGGAATGCCACGGTGCTATGAAAAACCAAAAAAAATATATATTTATTAGTGCCATAACTAGGTCTTTTAGGGGCGTTTTGGTCTTTCTGGCTTCCATTTGACCTAATTGCTTCGTTAGGACTCCAAATTGGTCCATTTTAGCTCTGTTTTATTCCTAACTTTCCAGTTGCTTGATACCTACAAAAAAATATTTTAGCACATTAAATAATACAACGTCCCGAGTTAAGCTGAGGAAAATAATACATTTCAGGTGCTATCATACTTTCACCCACAACGATAGGCCTATATGAGCTTGATGAGCTAACTTCATTAAAAGCCTAACTGTCATCTCTTACTAATGCTTTCAATAAACTAACTGCAGGGGGTCAAACCTAAAGGAATCCTCCATCAATAGCCGCTCAAGCATCTATAGAAGCTAAATTTGAAGTAGCAAGGAATCAAGGATACCAAGCATGCCCACAACCAAACTAGGCAACACAATTCAATTCAAGTTTGAGAAATTATGAAAATTTCTCTTATGTTAACAACAAAAATGTGTTGCAAGGACCCCAAAATTACACTCCTATAGGTACGCCATCCATTGGAAATAAGTCATCTATGGAGGATCTTATGTTTGACCTCATTAAGGCATCCTCAAACAGAATCACAACAATGGAGAACAATGTGCTGATTATAGTTGGCAACGTGAACAATATGTCTACTACAATGCAAAGCTTGGTCAGCACAGTGGCAAGTCATGAAAAGGCCATTATGAAAATTAACGGAGCAGGTGGTCGGCGTTGTGAACTTCATGAAAGCAAGCCACACTAGTATCACATTTGAGGCAAGGCTTCGTGAGCAATGCAATGTTGTGATCTTAAGAAGTTGGAAGTCTTTGACTGAGTCTAATGCTAAAGAAAAGTTGGAGGCAAAGAAGCCAATGAATCTTGAGGAGGAGGTAGAGTAAGCAGGGAATAATGCACCCAGACATACACATGTAGGGAAGGCTGCTCCTACCCCTGAAATTCTTCCTATTGAGAAACTGCCATATCCTCAGCGCTTTCAGAAAAAGAACTTGGATACACAATTTTCTCATTTTTTTTAGATATGTTTAAGAAACTTCACATTAACATAACTTTTACAGATGCACTTGCACATATGCCTAGTTATGTAGAGTTCATGAAGAAGGTGCTATCCAAGAAGAAGAAATTTGAAAATTATGAGATAATGAACCTAACAAAGGAGTGCAGTGTCATCCTCCAAAAAAGAAGCTACCTTAGAAACTCAAAGATTTAAGGTAGTAGGAATCCTCGGGATTCCAACACGGAAGTCTTTAGTTTGAAATGGAGACTAGAGCTAAGATGTAGAGTTTAAGCAACTAACTTGCTTAAATAGCTTACTCAGTTAGAATGCTTGAGTGTTATATCCCCTAGCATTTTCTATATTTTTTAGTAGTGTTCCTTTTGTTCTCGAGAGTTTGTTGAGTCTTTTATTTCTTTCAAGCCTTTCTTTTTTTGCATTTTTTCCTCAAATATCAAAATTCTAAATTTGACTCGTCCACCGCCCATCAAAAATTGAATACCAAAAATTAAAAACTAAAAACTGAATAACCAAAAACCAAAAATTGAAATGTTTATTAAACAGAGCCTAAGTTTGCTAGCTTGAGTGGGAAATCACATAATTTTGAAAGTGTTAAACATGCCAAATAAAGAATGCAAGGCTTCGTACGGACTACTCTCAACTACAGTCAATTATTTTTAATAACAAAATTATGAAAAATATTCCTAAACTTTATGTTTTGTTTTAGAAATACCTTTAAACTTTCAAAAGTTTCATCAATACCTTTGAACTTTAAAAAACAAAAAGTTAAAAAATACCCTTACCTTAGTTTTTTTTTTCCTCAATAATACCTCTAAATTTTGAGAGGTTTCATTAATACCCTTAAATTTTTTATAATAAGTTAAAAAAAATATTCTTATGGTTAGTATGGAAAAAATCGTTAGCACCTCATCTCAAAAATATTGTTAAACTTTCAAAAGTTGCATGAGTATCCTTAACCTTTTTTTGAAAGAAAAAAGTTTAAAGAACACTTTGACGTTAGGATATGGACATAATCATTTATCTTTATACCCTATCACCTCCCTCTTCCATTTCATTTCCTCACTTCTTCAATACCCCTCTTAATATCCCATTTTTTTCATTTCTCATTCTCTAAAACGTTCCTTATTTCTCATTTTCCCCCTTCTTAAATATCAAAACTATAAATAAACATAATAAACTCTCTCATTTCTCTCTAACCCAAATATATATATAAGAAATCTTAAAACCTAAACAATCAATTTCATTGAAATTATTTTGGTTAGGAAAAAACCAACTTCAAAAACAACTTAAATAGATACCCTTATTTTTTCTTATCAATAGTATTGTACAATGTAATGCCTATATTTTATTTATGTAAAAAAAGTATTTATATATTTAAATATTGTAAGTCCTTTCTTCTTGCTATATAGCTGGATACATTAATTGAAAGAGGGTAGTTTTAGAAATTGAAAAATAGAAGAAGAGGAGCGTAAGACAATTATGAAGAAGTTAATGAAAATATAGATGGGTTAGACCATAGATCAAAGTAGAGGAGAGAGAGAGGAGAGAGAAAATTAACATAAAATAGGGTCTAGATAAATCATAATTTCTATCTATATACTAATGAGATGAGTATTTTTTAACAATTTTTTTCAAAGGTTAAAGATATTAATACAACTTTTAAAAGTTTAGAGATATTTTTTTAAACAAGGGTACTACCATGGGACTATTTATGAATGTATTTTATCAAACCAAAAAAATTAAATTATAACTTTCTCTCAACCATAGAGACAAATTTGCAATTGAATCTACAAATATAATTTGATGGCCACTACAAATTACAAATTAAGTGTATTAATCATCAACTTAATTATTCAAATCACTTTTGTATTTAACTTATTCTTTAATTGTTCATTGTAATCCTTCTCAATTTAAACTTTTAATTTGAAGAAACAAATCAATAAAAATGTTATGTTTTTTCAAAATTAGTTTAAATGACAATTTTTGTTTGGTTGCACTATATTCAAATTTGATTCTATGAATTATAAATACTACTACAAATTTGGCTCCTGTTGACGATAAAAAAATGTTAAAAAAGACTTACGTTAATCGTCAAAAAATGTCAAGTAAGCCACTATTAAAAGAGTCTGAACGTCATGTAAAATACTTTTGTTGACGACCAAAAAACATAAAAAGAAGACTTTTGTTGACGTTTTTGGCCATCAGCAAAGGGTATGTTAATGTTTTTTTGCCCATCAACTATATGGAAAAATCGTCAATGAAAATCCTTTTGTTTATACTTTTTGAATGTCAAAGTAAGGTAATATTGACATTTTTTGTTAGTAAATTATTTATAAAAAGCGTGAAGTAAACCTTTTTTTGTTGACGTTTCTAGCATGTTAAGAAAACTATATTATTATCTATATTATATGTTTTTATTGATGGTTTTTAAACGTCAACTATACACCTTTGTTGACGTTTTTTACCTATCAACTACATCAATTTGAAAAAATAAAAAATAATATTTGGGTCATTGAGAACCTTCACACGCAACCACAAATTGACCGCAAACAAGCTTTAAACCTAAAATTTGCATTCATACACATGCAAATTTATACACAAACAACAAAGATACGAAATAACTTACATAAATAACTCACAAACAGCAAGGAATTTATGTGCTAGCGTAGTGTTTCTTACCCGAATTGTATTTTATACACAAACAACAAATATATGAAATAACTTACATAAATTTAGCCTAGCTCATCACAACTAAAAACCAATAATTACACAATCCATGCAAATTAACATATAACTACAAAACTCTACAAAGCAACAATCTTGCACAACAAAGTAAATCCAAGAAGTATACACAACTCCCTGAAAAACAACAACTTTACACGTACTTTTGCCAACTACCAATTATACAACTCCAATTTTTCAATCACACATGGCCACGAAATCTGAATTAGATAATTACAAAATATATCATTTCTCCTAAAACCAACAATTACAAAACCAACTACTAGCAACTACAAAACTCCCACTACTCTACATAACTTCTTCACGCCAACAATTACACACAACTCTTGCAAGCCACCAACTACCCAACCTTCAAATTTAAAATCACACACATATTTAAATTAATAGTATCAGACCATATCATTGAAACAAGAAACATTATAATACAAACGAATGAACCAAATAATTTTCATTAATTAACCAATAGAATAACTTGCTTACAAACAATTAGTATCCTAAAATCCAATCATATAAAGCCTAATTGTTGTAACAAACATGCATCATATGTAGCGTCCAATAAAGTCATATATCCAATTCTCATCGCGTCTAATTTTATTGACTATAAACTGTTTGTCTTGTCAATTGCAAACGGACCAAAGTGAAATTGAAAGAAAAAAAAAACCAAAATTATTCGTAACACAGTATAAATATACCCATTCATATAGAATCATAGATGTCTACCCATCAAACATTTGCTATCTATGTAAAAGATGATAGATAAATCATAATATATTTGAATATTTGAGTAAATAGCCAGATTAAATAATATATTCTCAAAAAGCAACTTTGTCATAATTTTACCACTAGCTAATGGAAAAAAGTTATGTTGCTTTTGGAATATTTTGGGAAAATCTAAATGGTGAAGGTTATATGAATTAAAATTTTATATTAATAATTGTATCCATTTAAATCTTAAACTAAAGTCTATTAATTTAGACTTCCATTAGTGACTTATAATCATTTTAATTTCATTCCATTTAAAATCATATCAACATCACCTAAATAAAAAAACTATTATACCAAAATCCTACAAAAACCAAAGTAATAAGAAACACTACGTGAGCACATAAATTCCTCCCAAATAAGGTTGAAAAACATAGGGAAGAATGATGAAGGGTAATTTCACACTTTCTGGATGTGCTAAAACAACTCCATATTAACATCCCTCTAGTTGAAGCGTTAGAACATATGTATTCCTTCATTAAATTCCTCAAGGACATCCTTTTAAAGAAGAGGAGGATAGGAGAATTTGAGACCTGGCGTTAACTCAGGAATGTAGCGCCATGCTCAGTGAACGCATCCTAACTAAGATGAAGGATCCAAGGAGTTTTACAATTCCCTGTTTTATTGGTGGATTTGACATTGGAAAGGAGTTGTGTGATTTAGGGGCGAACATAAATCTAATGTCGCTATCTTTGTTCAAGAAGCTTTGGATTGAGTCTAGGCTTACTATAGTAACATTGTAGTTGGCAGACCGATCCGTTGTGCATCTAGAAGGAAAAATTGAAGATATATTGGTGAAGGTAGATTGTTTCATCTTGTCCACAAACTTCATAATATTGGATTATGAGGCTGATAAAGACGTAGCGACTATATTAGGATGCTTGTTTCTTTCATCGATTTGTACATTAATAGATGTCCACAAGGGTGAGATCACAATGTAGGTTAACGACCAAGAGGTCATCTTCAATGTGTTTAAATCACTTGAATATCCGGACAAACATGAAGATTGCCTATCACTCGATGCAGAAAAAGATCAGAAGATGGATCAAGAACTTGAAGATGATGAGAGAAAGGAAGAAGATAATGTAGATGTGCAGCAACTTGAACAATGTTGTGCCTTAGTCCACAAAAGTTTTAAATCTTTGAACATAACTCCTCATGATCAAAAGAGCAAGTCGTCTCTAGAATAAGCACCAAAGCTTGAGTTGAAGGTTTTGTCCACCCATATAGCAAATAATTTTCATTAATCAACCAATAGAATAACTTGCCTACAAACAATTCGTATCCTAAAATCCAATCATATAAAGCCTAATTGTTGTAACAAACATGCATCATATGTAGTGTCCAATAAAGTTACATATTCAATTTTCATCGCGTCTAATTTCATTGAATGTAAAGTATTTGTCTTGTCAACTACAAACGGACCAAAGTGAAAGTAAGTCATTACTTTTGTAAAAAATAATTTAAAAAATCCAAAATTATTCGTATCACACTATAAATATACCTATTCATATAGAATCATAGATGTCTACACATCAAACATTTGCTATCTATGTAAAGGATGATAGATAAATAATAATATTTGAAAATTTTAGTAAATAGTCGAATTAAATAATATATTCTCAAATGCAACTTTGTTATAATTTAACCACTAGCTAATAGCAAAAAAGTTATGTTGCTTGGAATATTTTGGGAAAATCTAAATGTTGAAAGTTATATGAATTAAAATTTTATATTAACAATTGTATTCATTTAAATCCTAAACTAAATGAATCAATTTAGACTCTCATTAATAACTTATAACTATTTTAATGGCATTGCATTTAAAATCATATCAACATCACCTAAATAAAAATACTCTTATACCAAGATCCTACAAAAACTAAAGTATTAAGAAACACTACACGAGCACATAAATCCCTCCCAAATAAGGTTGAAAAACATAGGGAAGAACAAGAAAAATGAAACCACCACTATCATATTACTAAAAAAAGAAAAAAAAAATACTATTGTCCACTTGATTCCAATATTTCCTTTTAAATTTATGCCAATTGCTTCATTTTAAATTTTTATACATTTGTGTGAAAATTGTGAATTAACAAGTTTAAAATTGATTCCCTCAAGTAAAATATGGTTTTTAAATGGATTAATAAAAAAAGTTTAAAATTTAAATTGGTATGACTAAGTATAGAGTTTTGAGACAACCGCCTTCAAAAATAGAATATAAATTAATTTCTCTTTATGAAAAAATTGTATTTACCTAATTTTCCCATATTATTGGATTCCTTTTGCATATAACAAACTTTTGGATGTACTAAATAAAAACTTTTGGGCCGTCTTATAAGTTATAACAAAATTTCGACCATTTTAAGCAGCTTGGCAGAACAGCCTTAAATTAAGGCCAAGTTGTTCTCTGTTCCCTCCAAATGTTTGCATGCAACCAAAATAAGGACAGATTCATTCATTTACATTTAACTGTTATTAAGGAACGTTTCATATAATATTCTCTCCTCTTTTTTTTTTTTCCGTTTTTTATTTTATGTTTTTAATGAAGAAAAAAAATTAGGCTTTGATAACCACGTATAATGTTTTTATTATGATAATAAAAATAATAATTTGGTTTAGTAGTCATTTCTTTTTTCTTTTTTTCGTTTGTATTTTGAACTAAATATTCAAATTTTGTGTGCTTGATTGGTTTTTAATGTTTATTATGCTTTGTTATAAGTCAAAGATGTTTACGTGTTTGGAAAACAATATTATTGGGAGAAAAAAAAATGTTGATGTTATTATTTCCAAAATTTTCACACAGTTTTAGAAATGTTTTTAGAAGATCTGTGAAGAAAGGAGCACTTTGTTTGTTTGTTTTTTTTTTTTTTTTTTTTTTCAAAAAGTAGTAACAAATGCTTAAAAAAAGTCATTACATGTAAAGTAAGTATCATTTTATATATAGCGAAAGAGTAACAATGGCTTAGAAAAGGTCATTACATATAAAGTACGAAACAAGGTAAAGAAGTTAATGTGAGCATATAGTTTAGTAGTTAAAGTATTGATTATTGTTTTAAAAGGTCGATGGTTCAAAATCTCATCTTGCAATAATTGTGTAAATTAATAATAGGAAGAAGAAGAAGATTTATACTCCTAAACTTTAAGGGTTGTATCAATTTAAACTCTGAACTAATAATTATATTAATTTAAACTATGAATTTTTGTAAGTGTATGAGTGTACTTGTCACATGATAACCTATAGAAATACAAGTTATTGTATTCTTTATTTGGAGTAATTAGAGTAATATTGATGATAAACACATGATTTTGGTAATTGAATTATGTAATATGAATAACTTTGTGTTTACTATGTTACAAAAGCAATTATTCTGAAAATTATGAGTTTATATCTTTTTGGATGCAAGATAGAGCTGAAAAAAAAAAGCAAAAAATATGATAAGTAGAAAAAGAAAAGATGTTATCAAAATCATCAAGGTCACAATGTCTGAAAATCGATACATCGAACACTCGGTGTCAAGAAGAAACAGTAACACCATACGCTTGGGCGGCAACTATCATGTCAATATGTAAGTGGGTAACTAACTTTACCAGACCATGACAGATCCAATGAACCGAAGACGTGAAGAAGTCTGCACAGCAGGACATGAAATTAAATACAAAGGTGCCAGGTTATCATGAGACTACCTTTTTGGACGTCTATAATTGCCCGATGCACTTCATGTTAAAGACAAGGAGAAATATAGTGGTGAAAGCTCAGCTCAAACTCTCCCTCAACCTCTATAGCCACCCTCTATTTCAAGCTCTTCTGTGAGAAGATTCTAAGAGTTTTTAGAGTCACCTCTCAGGGAGTGAGAATCCATCCCTTGTACAACTTATATATCAAATAGCCACCATCTCAAGTCTCCAAGAAGTAAGACATTGTCATTGGCGACTTTACGACTTTCAGTTCCATTTCTTCATTATGTTCATTTTTGTTTCTTATATTTTGTTAATGACAATCGAGAGATTTTATTATTTTCTTAATATTGAATGACGTTAATCCTCCATCTCTACTCATCTTTAACACTTTGCACCATGAATGTTTGAATGTTTAAAGGGTTAAGTGAATGAAGTTAGTATTTCCAAGTTTTACTTATGCGTATCTTTCATCTTGATTAGATAGGGGCTTTAAACATACCTAAATATGCCGAAAAAAAAGGTTTAAGTAAGTATAATGATTTGCTAGAGAGAGTATGTGATGAATCTTAGTCATTTAATAAGAAAATAACTAGCTTTAGAGATAAAGTTCAACTTGTGCATGAAGAACTCACCATGCATCTTAGAGATAAGATTAATGTGACGTCGAAGTATTGAGAGATGCGTTCTCAATCTTGAGTTTGTTAGCATGAAATTTTATTTTAAGTAACACTTAGGAATATGCTAGCTAAGTTATTTTAACCTTATTTTTCTCATGGATCCACCACCTCTACGCATGTTGTCTGAACATATTTTGTACTTGACCATTTCTTTCATCTTCCATCCTGCATCATTAATCCACATGTGTATCCACCAATTCTGTATGTATCAAGTTAGTTTTAGTCGTTATAAAGAGAATTCAACTATGTACATATTCGTAATTATTGTATAGATCAACACATCAAACCAAAGATGTTCTCAACATTGAATTATTACAAATCCTTGTGTTCGACCTTGGACTCTCCAGGAAACCTATTTAAACTTACACTGGGGTTTTTATAGGAAATTTGCACATTGATGTATCAATCTTAGGCAATTTTCAGTGCAGCATTAGGCTGGTAGACACATAACGCATCATACACTTTAAACACAACATCAGACACCCCCTCCCAATTTACTCTCTTAACCAAAATTTTCCTAAACTCTCTCCCTCCAATTACCCGCTATACTCATTGTCACAACCTGCCTACTTGACACCTAATGGCTCTCGACTACCCTTCTTCTCAAGCCACACCCTTTATTACTTGCTTCAATCTCTTCTCCACGACTAAGTCCACACAATGCCTTTCTTTCCATACCTGTTTAACATAAACCTTGAGAAATTCTCTAAGTTCACAATTCCCTACAACTCACTTAGCTTAGTACTAGGAGAATGAAAGTAGGTTTTACAATTTGCCACTTCCTTAAAAGAATTGCTTCCTCGAAATTCAGTAAGGTCTAGCTTTACAAAAACAAATGTAAACATTTTTTGATCATTTGCTTCCTGTACTCTCGAGTAGCTTCCTTAATACTCTAACTTCAACAAAGCTTGTTTACTAGAAGGATCACTTTACTTTCGAAGACTTGTTCCTCTTTAACTAAGCACTTAATTTGGCTCTTCATCACATATTAGATCTTTTCTAATTCTATTTGTTGTACTTCACATTCATGAGTAGGGTCGACATACTTCCTCAGTACTAGAAACATAAAATAAGTTATAGATCTTAGACGTATCGTAAGTAAAGCTAACTTATAAGTTACCGATCCAATTCTTTCCAAGATCTTTTAGGGTCCAATTTACCTCGAGATTACTTTCCTTTTCTCTCAACCTTGAAACTCTTTTTCCTATGGTGACAACTTTAAGAAAACTCAATCACTATCCTGGAATTAATATTTTCTCTTGTTGTTTGCATACTTTTATGTCTAACTCGTGTTGCTTTTAGGTTTTCCTTAATCATCTTCACTTCCTCAGTTGTAACTTGCACTATCTCCAACCTAATTAACTTTCTTTCTTCTCCTTCACTTCAACAAACTGGAGCTTTGCACAGTCTACTATACAATGTTTTGTATGGAGTTATATCTATGCTCACCTAATAGCTATTATCATAAACCAATTCCATTAACGACAAATATATCTCTTGGCTACCTTTTAACTATAATGCATAAGCTCAAAGCTTATCTACTGAAATCCGATCATCTAGTCCGATTGTACTAAGTGGTAAATGTTCCAAAGTTTGCTACAAACCTATCCAAAACTTAGAAATAACTAGGAACCTCAATCAAATACAACCAACACTGGAACTCTGTACTGACCTACAATCTTCTTTATGTACACCTGTACCAATTAACCAACAAAAGTCTACGCTCTTAGCTTTCTAGAACGCATCCTTCACCTACTCACTAACACATATAGGCTCGGATTCCCTTTGGTCTTCAACGCCCAAATCTAACATTTAACAAAATTTCCAACCAACTTGTTCCCTTCAATGTTAGCCACTCTTCCAATGAGCATGTCAACCCTCATCACCACTCAATGGCACTTGGCCAACTTACCTCCCAATAATTCAAATATTACAACCATGCGTCAATACTATACATTCATAAGACTACTAGTTCTCACTCTTGTAAAATAACCAAGTCTTAACACAAATCGATACAAGGTCTACGACTTATATGTAGCTAGATCAAACGAGGATTGTGTAGGTAAAGCATTGCGAACTCGCTTACTACCTAAAAATTAGAAAATTTAAGAAAAATCGTGAGCTAAGTTGCCCAGTGAGTGACATAGTTATTAAAACATAAATCATACTTATAGAAACAACTAGTAAAACATCGAAGTAGCTCGTCACAAAATCTCAGAAAACATCTTCTTTTAGTTCCTAAGATAACCTTAGTTGAGAAGGAGCAATGTTCAAACACTGCTCAATGTCGAAAACAAACCTTATTTGGGATAAAGTAATCTCAAAACACCCAAAGGCGAAAAATCTTAGCTGATGTGGAGTAATCTCAACACAACAGCGTCGAATCTCTCACTATGTGCACAAAGAAATATATATTCTCGAGCTGCCCATGTACCTTCTCATGTCCTTCAGTACTGGGGTCCCAATGGATACTTAAACACCTTCTCAACGTTCCTCAGTGTTGATTTCCATAATAATATTCAGGCTGCCCATAAGCCTTCTCGATGTCCTTCGGCATTGGGGACCATTCTAAAACATATTTTAGAAAATAACATGCTTTTCAAAATAACACGATAATAAGCACAAGTTTATGATATCTCAAAACTTCTCAAATCTACCGTCAATCATTATGCTTCTATAAAGCTGAAAAATATAAAACATCATGCTCTTCATAAAACTTACATAACAACTAGCATGATTTTAAAATAACTTCCAGTGTAAATCATATAATATTCTCATGCTGGAAACTCATGCTTATTAAAAAACATTTATGGAAAATAGGTTCCAAATATACTTTGCAAATTCTTTTAAACATCAGATAAAGCATATTTTCCTTAAACTTCAAATAACTCATCCACATGCTTCCAAACCCAATCTTAATTGCAAATTATGCTATAAACTCATGTTGGTAAACATATGCTCATTTAGGAAATTTTGTGAGAAAATAAACTTCAAACATGCTTCATAGATATTCATGGACATACTAAAAAGAAGGAGTAAATAAAGCTCATTTTAAAGAGAATTGTTGCTCACTACTTGTTCCGGGCTCTCTATGGGTTATGAATTTCCTTAGCTTCTCTTAGCCTGAAAATAGATTAACTTCCCTTGTTAAATTTTCTTAAAATCTTCTTAATTCATAACTTAAGTCATTGGAACTTGGAATATGGAATTTTAACTCAAAATGATTCATAATCTTCCAAAAACTTGATGAAAATACCAAATCTACCATACTGCCCCTAGGCATGTCCAACAACCACACACGACTCATACACAGACTACCTAGCCCACCATGTGCAGCAACCCACGCATAGGCATGCTGCCGCACACACACAAGCACTGCCCTGCACACACTGGCACTTGTGGGTGGCAGTTCCCACATGCACGCTGCTGAAATAACCTCAAAAGAGGCAGGGCACGCGCGTGTCCTTCAGTTGCCCATGTCGACAAGGTGTCGACCACCCGTCTTGTCTGTTGCCTGCGTCCTACGCCCACCTTGCACAGCAACATGCCTCCCCCATCAGCATGTATGCCCGCATGGTCGGTGGCATGTCAGTCCACCCACTAGGCGTCTGAAGCATCTAAAATAACCTCAAAAGAAAACTCACCTTCGACCATCGACAAGGCTCTCCTGCATGCCTTCCTTCTTCAACCTTAGCCCAAACACAGTCGACAACCACCAAAACATTGTATTCACTTCCCGCTGCCAAAAGTAATATTTCCAGCCAAAATTAAACTTTTCTTCCTCTTATAGACTTGTAGATACATGTCTTGGCTAGCTTACCTCAAAATTTCAGCCTCTAACTCTTTTCCTTCCGCTAACTATCACTAGATCTTCCCAGTCTGCTCCAATTTGCTCGATAGTCTAAACAAGCTTGATTCTCTAGCGAATTTCAACCTCTTCTCCATGGCTAAGTCCACACAATGCCTTTCTTTCCATACCTTCTTTAACACTTGGGAGGGGGTGTGACAGTACGTCCTTTCTTTACATTTTATTTAGAAAAATCTCATGTGAAACTTATAATTTTATGTATTAAACCCATAAATTTTCATAAATAAATCAATTTAAAATTTCTTTGAGAATCACACATGCATTTATTTAAATCGTCCATTTTGTGTTCTTTCAATACTTTATTGCCTTCATTAATTCCAATTATTTATTGGAATTTGTAGTTTGGATACCCAATGCTTTAGTATTTTTTTATTTATGCTTAAAATGAGATATGAATTGTCAATTCGAGCAAAGTTTATTTGATGGATAATGTACATCAACTACCATCGTAATGGTCAATGGTTCAATCTTCACCTTTACCATTATTGTTAAACTAAAAAGAGAGAGATTGTGTTATATATATATAACTATCAAAATTTGATTGTATTATTATATTATTATGCTACTTATGTAACTTTCTCATTATAACATTTTGTATTTGAAGGTGAAAAAACTATAAGATGACTGGTCACTCAAATATGGATGTTAAACAGAAAGCACAGACAAGCACTGTAACTATCACACCCTAACCCGAGTTACCATTTTAACCTAGGAAGAGATGTGAGAATATTGATTCCTTACACCATCTACTACTAATCTCATATTAAGCATGCAGATTTATTTAATCAACTATACAAGAGTTTTGTTTACAGATAACATAACCCTAGTTCTAAATAAATTCCTGCCTATGATAAATGTTAACATTATTTCTCGACAGACCTCGATTTCACATAGCAACAAGAACTCGACTGCTACAAGTAGTTGAAGACCCTTAAATCTTCCTCGTGGACACAAAGTTTATGGTTTGGACACAGATCACCTTGTCTTGGACGCAAAGTGACTCTTCCAAAACGCATGACAACATTTCAGATCACCCTCTAGTACAGTTGGATGCAGAGTTGAAGCCTTAGACACAAAGTTGATCCTTGTTGGAAGAAAAATAGATCCTTGGATGCAAGGTTGATCTTCTGGTCACAGGGTTAAGAAAAACAGCTCATTGGACGCAAGGTTGATCTTCTGGACACAGGGTTACCCTCTGTTGGACCCAACCTCCCCCTTTTGTACAAGGTTTGGACACCTAGACTTCTTCAAAAGGCTTTCTAGTTCTCTCAATTAAGTTTTGAAATGATTTTTGAGTGAGTCATTATGCAACTCTTTGGCCTTATTTATAGGAGTTGGAACTCTTCCTCCACAGGTTGACACTTAAGCTCACACTTGGCTCCATGCATGCATACTTCAACATAATCAACACATTGGTCCTCCACAAGTCTCTTTGCACGATAACTTAGTCATGCATCACAATACCTCCTACTTATGATGTGTTAGACTCCAACGAGACCACTTAACACCTCTACCATTCGTCTAACCTAGGCTTGAGAGATGAGCCAGGCATCCAACCTATTTCCTCCATGCGTCCAACTTGAGGTTTTTGGAGTATGATCTCTTTTGTTCTCTTTTATTCTTCCAACCTTCCTACATTTAGCCAATTTTCTTTTCCAAACCCTAACTATGTGTCCAATGTGTCCTTCCTCGAGGGCTATGCATCTAAGTCTCCTCCATACACTTCCATGGACTTGTTGTTAACTCCTCTATGCATTGAGAGTGCATTCTTCCAAGCATATGTGACACACCTCCTTCCTTACACACACTTACTTTGCTCCCAACTCCAATCACCCAACACTTTACCATTTTTTCACTCCATTTTTATAGTATGCATCCAACCCCTCCCTTCGTTCCCTAAGGTTTGTTTCTCAAGTACCAAAACCATCTAACACTTAGCTAAAACTTCCCCAGAGTATACCCTATGCATTCAACCCTTAGATTTGGTGAGATTCCTTTCCAATAATGCACCATGCATTCAACCTTGCTCTCTATGACTTAGGATTCCTTTCAACACCTTCAACGCTTTGTCAAAATTCTCCAAAAAATGTCCCACCATGTGTTGAGCTTATATCCTTTGTGTCCATGATGGTGATTCTTCCCAAAATATGTGTTTCTAATTCACAACTATCTTCCATCTATGTTACCATAACACTTAGTGGCATTTTCCTTCATTTCCTAGGTCTATGCATCCATGCATTGGTGTTTCAAGCATAGTTGTGACACTTAGAAAATTTCTTAACTTATTTGCCTCTTTGTAGTCCAAGATTCAAAAAATCGTCTATCGTGGTTTTCTTCCAAACTCACCTATGACTTATTCTCTTTCCAAAACTCAAGTTTGCTCAAACACTTTCCTACCTTCAACGAATACCACCCCCATACAGAGCCAAAATTTGGCTAACTCCACAGACTTGTATTCAAGTTTTTCCTTATTTTTCCTGGTTTCTTTTCTTTATGGCTTAGAGCTACTAGGTCAAAGTTCTGGGTTTCACAAGAAAAACCAATAAAATTAATAGAAAACAAAAGAGAATTTGCACACAAGAGTTAACAACCCAGTTCGACGATAAACCACCTACGTCTGGGGGCAGTGTGCCCAAGAAAGATAATCCACTAATATTGAATAGTTAAGTAAGTTTGGAAAATTATTTAGCATTGAATTGGGTGACAAATTCCGTACACCAACCATCACTTTAGACATCCCTCCAAAAACAATATCATCAACGTAAATTTGGACAATCACGAACTTTTCTTTGGATTTTTTCACAAACAAGGTTCTATGAACTCCCCATCGTTTGCATCCATTTTTCTTAAGAAATTTGGTTAGACGTTCATGGGGGCCTGCTTGAGCCCGTACAAAGCTTTGTTGAGGCGATATACATAGTTAGGATGATATGGATCAATAAATCCTTTGGGATATTCACATAAACTTCCTCATTTAAATACCCAATCAAGAAAGCAATCTTTACATCCATCTAGTAAAGTTTAAATTTCAATAGATAAGACATACTAAGAAAATTTCTAATTGCCTCAAGTCTGACCACAGGAGCAAAGGTCTCATAAAAACCCACACCTTCCACTTGAGTGTACCCTTAAGCCATTAATTTTGCTTTATTTCTAGTGACATTGTCATTCTCATCAAACTTATTCTTGAATATTCTCTTTGTGTCAGTTACATTAACAGATTCTAGCCTGGGAACAAGAGTCCATACATTGTTTCTCACAAATTGCCCGAGCTCTTCTTGCATAGCATTGACCCAACATTCATCTTCAAGAGCTTTTTTGGCATTCCTTGGTTCAACAGGGGAGGTGAAGCAAATATTACAGATCATTTCCAGATAATTAACTATTTGTGAAATATTCAAGAAATTTGCCTTGATCAAGTTTGGAATCCCATTTATGCTTGACTTCTCTATCAACCAAGGTGTAACAAGTACATTTACACTTGGCTTCTCCGTCAATCATGGTGTAGCAAGTACTGCCGAAAATATGGAAGTATTTGATATTACATTTTCTCCCCCTCCATATTTCATAAATAGTGATTGACAGTCACCACAAATAATTCTTGTTGAGGAAGACTAGATATGGCATCTTTGGCTAGAGTCTTCTAGATAGTGTTCATGCTTATGTGCCTAGGGCTGTGCCACATACCATCTTCATCTTGTAAGGAGAGATGACAAACCTGCGACACATTGTTAATATTCCACAAGTAACAATAATCAAATGAACGCATACCTATCATAACAAGAGCTTTAGCATTGTCTATGACAACACACTGGTCTTTAGTAAAATTCACATTTAGACCCTGATCACAAAACTAATTAATGCTAATAAGATTGGCAGTGAGTCCTTCAACTAGTATTACATTATTCAATATTGGAAGACCAGGGAAGTTGAGTTTGCCTTTCCAAACGACCTTGCCAGAAGCACCATCTCCAAAACTGACTTTTCCCGAGCTGACAGTTTTGAGGTCAGACAAATAATTCTTCTCACCAATCATATAACGAGAGCTAACACTACCAAAGTACCAATCACCTTTTGCAGATGATCGAACGTAAGTTAAGACAACATAACTTTGAGCATTCACATTCTTCACCCTCCATTCTTGTCTCATTATAGGTTTCCTTTAAAGCTCATTCCTGGAAATATATGAAGTTGTTGTTGAACTCCTATATCTCCTGACAAACCCAAGAAACTGATAACAAAAGAATCACTTGTGTCCCCATTTTCCATAGTGGTGACATATCCACCTTGACTTGACAGGAAGATGGATTTTTCCTAGAGATTTACTAGAATAAGCATTAGTTCTGATATATGGATCTAAATTTTGAGCTTTGAAAAATTCTATCTTCTATTTTTCTTTATGTCAACTCTAAACTACTTGAGTATTTTTACTTCTGGAGAAACCAAGACCTGAGTGGTCCCTAGCAGATTTCCCTTAAGTTAAGATTTCATCAAGGATTTTAGTACTTGAATTCAGCATTCTAACTGATTTAAGCATTGATTCTTTTTTAGCTCTTGCTTTGGTTCAGTTCATGTTTTAGATCAGCAGTAGTGGACATGAGTCGGTGGTTGTCTTCCATTAGAGACTCAATTCTTTTTTTAGAGCATAAAAAAACTTTTCATCCTGCCATTTGTTAAATAGAACTTTATAGAAGGAATCACTCAATATGTTGAGGTCATCACATTCATCACTTCCCAAACAAATGTCAAGTTTTGGATTTTCATATGAAGAAAATGTTAGATGTGATGTTATTGACAAGGGCTTTGACATCTTCCTCAGAATCATTGTATTCATCAGACTCATCATCTAACATTGTTAACACATAACTTTTATTATGTCGCTTCAGAAAAGTTGGACATTCGGCCTGAAATGACCATAGCCTTCACGTTCTCTACATTTGAAAGTTATTTTCCTTTTGACCATCTAAGGTCCAAATTTGTCAACATCTTTCTTGCCCATCTTGAACTGCTTAGTGGAAAAAGAGCCACCAGTAGCCTTAGTATTCTCAGAACTCAAGTTGCCCATTATCTTTTCAAATCACTTAAGAACTCGATTGAAGTGTTTTGACAATAATGAGATAGAATTTGTAAGAGATTCTTCAGACTCTTCACCAAGATCATTATGCTCTCCAACCAGATAAGATTGAAAGGCAATGTTCTTATTTTTTTTTTTTCGCGGGTTTGCCATCGAAAGACATCTCAAATGTGAGCAAGGAGCCAAATAATTCATCTACTTTCAACTTGGATATGTCTTGCACTTCTTCTATTGTAGTAACTTTCATCTCAAGTTTCTTAGGTAAAGACCTAAGCATCTTTCAAACAAATCTTCTTCTAAGATTTTCTCTCCTAGAGAAAACGATTCATTTGCAATGTCCAGTAGTCGAACATTGAAGTCAGCTATTGATTCTTCATCATGCATTTTAAGATTCTCGAACTTTGAAGTCAATAACTGCAACCTTGACAATTTAATTGTTAAGGTTCCTTCATGAGCAACAGATAAAATATCCCAAGCATCCTTTGTAGAAACGCATGTATTAATGAGTCGAAATATGTTGCGATCAACATCATTAACGATAGCATTCAATGCATGAAAATTTTTCAAAGAAGCTTCATCTTCTGCTTCCGTCCACTAAACTTCAAGCTTTAAGATCTTTTCATTTTCTCCTTTCATAATTGAAAAAGTTATAAGATGATTGGTCACTCAAATACGGATGTTAAACAGAAAGCACAGACAAGCATTGTGACAACCAACAAAACTAACATGAAACAAAAGAGAGTTTGCACACTAGAGTT
Organism: Citrullus colocynthis; assembly: GCA_031780015.1. Taxonomy (NCBI): domain Eukaryota; kingdom Viridiplantae; phylum Streptophyta; class Magnoliopsida; order Cucurbitales; family Cucurbitaceae; genus Citrullus; species Citrullus colocynthis. The sequence continues at coordinate 1,242,960 of QLSR01000339.1, forward strand.
GGTAACCCAGTTCGGCGATAAACCACCTACATCGGGCAATGTGTCTAGGAAAGATAATTCACTAATATTGAAACAACAAAGTACTTGTCTGCAAAGTTTCGACTTCTACAGTGACTCTTGCATAGCTTAACTTGCGAAGCACCTAGGCTTCCCCTAGATGTGAGACTCCCTCTCAAATTGTACTTAGGCTTCCCCTGAGTTTAATAATATTAGTGATTAACACTTCGACTTCTGACAATATGTGAGACTCCTCTCAGCTTGATTATCTTCCTTGTGGCTCAGTGAACTCCCTTCACATGAGAACTTAGATCCCCTAAGTCTTGAGAACTCCTTTCTCAATTTGTAACACCATAGGACTAAGACTTGAGAAATCCTTCTCGATGAATGAAGTCTTAGGCTTCCCCTAAGACGAGAATCACTTATCTTTAACGATGTCTTAGGCTCCCCCTAAGACAAATATAATCTTCGCGTTCTTGAACGATTCAAACAATGGATACGCATAGTGGAATAAATTGAGCAAAGATCACATCACTATGTTGCACAAATCGGCCACCCAAAACAAAAACTCTTTCTCACCAAGAACAAAATGCAGTCAGACCCCTAAGCAACAATTCTTCAAAATATTCAATGATGACGCCAACCCTAGCAAGGACACAAAACCTTCCATAAATAATTTATTTAGAAAAGGAAAACATCTCCAAAAAGAATTAGGCAGGCCATAAAGAAAGAATCTATAATATAAAAAATCGGCCGAATTTTCCAAATAAGGAAAGTCTGGATAAAAGAAATAGCGCTTGTTACAACAATAGCTGACACAACTTCTGTGACATCATGCAAACCAATAGACTCATAACACCCTGCCTTAAAATAAATAAATAAGGAAAGAATTTCCTGGAAAAATATTTCTCTTTTTTTGCCAAAATGAGATCCACCATTAAAAGGAAAATATCGATCAGTATACTTTTGCTGAGATTTCCAAAATTATGAAAAAGAATATTCCGCATATAAATTCTAGATTAGGAAAGAAAATATCTTCGGCAGGAAATAGACATGTATGAAATAGATGATAAGACTCTATGTGTGACAACTGAGAAAACTACCAAAAATTACCTTAGAAAAATATAAAGACAATTAGTAAATCTCCCAGAGAAGGTTTTAAAAAACAAAAGGAAATAAAAAGTGAGGATTAGATTTAAAGCTTTTCATATAAAAGTAACAATAATAAAAATAACAAGTGAGGTAGACAACTAAGCATAAACACATTGATATATCGGACCCACAACGAGCCAAGGTATGACTATGTCCAAAAGAGAGGAGTTGGAAAGGTTGCAAAAATAAAAAGAAGTGACATCCGACCACCCCTTCGACAAAACACACCTGGTGCATTCTTCTTGTGGCTGGAACACTCAAGGCCAAGCTTCTCTTCTTCATGGCACCCCCTATCTGTGTCAACAATGGAATCTGGGTATGATTGTTGAATGAGTTCTTTGTACCAGCAAGATGTTGAGATCATTAGGACTAGGAGTATCCCCTTTGCTTTCTCCCCCTCCATCTCATAACCTTCTCTGCCATAATGCTAAAAAAATCAACCTCACAAAATGGAAGAAGAGAGAGAGACACCTCAACTTTCAGAAAACTGACGGACCAAACCTGTTTCTTCTCTTTTACTTATACCAGACTATTCAACTTACATGTAACTCTTATTCCCCTTCCTATTTTATAGGTCGATGGAGTTGAAGTGCTTCAAGTAGGAAATAAATAAATAAAATGACAATAATTAAACATTTAAATATTATATATATATATTTTTTTTTTCCTAGCACACTCGATTGAACTATGCACGCTTTAACGACAAATAAGTTCATTAAATTAAATCATTTAATTTCTTTTTTTTTTTTTTCTTTTTACTTCAATTATGAATTTTTAATTCTCAGTTTTAAAATTGTACTAAAAAATTACAATTTCAAATCTTAAAACCTTACATAAAATTTTGTTTTTTGGCAAATTAAGAAATTTTAATTAGGAAAATTGTAATGGGTAACAAAAAAATATAAGGATATTTGCAATCATAGCAATGATTTTCTAAAATGCATTAATTTTGTTTGTTTTGATATAGAGTTATTTTCATCCAAATAGTTCCATTTTGATGTTGATGGTGTATTTTAAATGCATTAATTTTGTCAAATGATATACCAAATATAAATTATATTAGTTAATTTATTTTATTTTCAATTTTTTATATGATCTTAAAAGTATATAAGGTTTATTTAATTTTGTATATCAATTGTATAATAAATCGTATATTAATTGATTGATATACCTAATTTAGACTGCAATGTAGATGTATCAATAGTATATCATTAGTCATTAAGAATTCATTTCATATATATTTTTAGTGTAGCAATAGTATATCACTCTCGATCTAAATTCACTTTAAGTATTGTATTGGTGTATCATAAGTTTATCAAAAGTCAATCAAATTTTATTTAAACTATAGCATAGATGTATCAATAATATATCAACACGTCATAAAAAATTCATTTTATGTACATTTTTGGTGTACCAATAGTATATCACACATGATCTAAATCTATTTTAAATATTTGTATTGGTGTCTCAGTAGTATGTATCGATACTCATTCAAAATTCCATTTCGAGTACAAAGATTATTAGTCTATCAGTTGGAATAGTTCAATTCAATTAAAGCATAAATTAGTTTATCAATATTGACCAATGCCTGTGAAACACTAATTTCACGTATATCATTAGTGTATCAATAGTATATCAACAGTATATCAACATTTATTCGAAATAGAATTTTAAGTATAACATTGTAATTTTGATATATCAATTGTATAACTTATAAAGTATATCAAATATACTTCTGATATGCATGTTGATGCACTAATAAGGGTAAATTTGGAATAATAAAAATGGAAATCTACTAATAAGGGTAAATTTGGAATAATAAAAATGGAAATCTACTTCAATGCTTTTAAGCTATATATGCAAATTTTGAAAAATTATTGCTAAATTTGTAATTTTAATTTTTTTTTTTTTTTTTGCTATTTTTGCATGTAGCCTTTTAATTAGGCATAGCAATGTTTTAAAATAACAAACTGTTTATTATATTCATTCCAAAGCTATGATTGCACAACACATACATAGAGCTAGTTACAAGATGTTATGTATATCCAAGGACTGGCTACTTTTATTAGGGGTTGCTAGAATATTCGTTTGAACCATGTGCTTAAAGATAGACTAAGAAATTTTATTAACCGAGCTGTTTTATATTTTGATAGCATGTCCTTTGAAACACAAAATTATATATATCCATAAGGTAAAAATAGAAAAATGACAGAAGAATATACAGGACATATTTTGGAATTTATCGTCATAAATAATCACTTTAAAAATAGTAAACTAATATTCATCTTCATATGTCATCAACTTTTTTATCGAAAGAATTAAGCTCGATTTTGTAATCATTTGGTTTTTTAATTTAAAAAATTAATTAAGTCAATTTTCTCTCAATTTCTTACCATATTTTACATTAGTAAATTCCGAAGACAAAACAAGTTTTTTAAAATTTCTTTTTTAATCTTACAAAATTAGTTTATTAATATTAGTAAGAGATAGATAACAAAACAACAAATATAAAAGTTAAAAAGTAGAAATGGTGTTTATTATAAATTTTTTTTAATTAAAAGTTAAAAAGTAAATAATTACTTTTAACTTTTTGATTTTTGAGCTTTGATGAATAGTTTAGTTTGGTACTTTTGAGTTTCAAAAGGAGTCATTTTCTAGTCCTGGAGTTTTGTTTAGGGTACCAACATTAATTTTTATGTTTACTACAATAATGAGTCATTTTTATTATTTTTAATATCGATGTAAAGTACATAAAAATAGTTGCAGTTTTTATTTTATTTTATTTTATTTATTTATTTATTTATGTTCTTATATAGTTGGTTTCAATGGTGTTGTCAATGTCTCTACAAAATATTGTTGGTCTTAGTGTTTTAGATCTCTCAATTTCACCCTGAATTTGTAAAAGTTTTTCTTTTTCTCAAAAATGACCTTGTATTATTAATTTTCATTAAAATTCCTGGAATTAACATAGAGCTAATCAAATCTCAAAAAATCTTATGAGATGATTCTTCGTACAAGAATGTTAAAACAAAAGCAGGAACAATACATTTAACATGAAAGTTCAACAAACAGAAAGAGATAGAGAAACACAGGAGTTGGTAACCCAGTTCGGTGATGATCACCTATGCTTGGGGGTAGTGTGCCCGTGAAAGATAATCCACTAATATTGAGAAGTTAAGCAATTACAACAAAGCACTTATTTAAAAAACTACAACTTCAACAGTGACTCTTGTTTAGCTTAACCAACTAAACCTTGAGACTCCCCTGGGTATGAGATTCCCTCTTGTGGTTACTTAGGCTCCCCCTAAGTACAACAATATTAGTGTCTTGTGCTTTGAACAACAACAGCACATGAGACTCTCCTCTCACCGTCGATATCTTTCATTGGATTCAGTGGACTCCCTTCACTAGAGATACCTAGGTTCTCCTAAGATAAGAAAACTTCATTTTCTCAATATAAGGTCTCAGGCTCCCCCTAAGACTGATAACTCTGATAGTTGTTAATACGCCTCAGAAGTCCCCCAAGGCACCAGTCCTACTACTCTATATATAGTCCTGGACAGACAACCAAACACAGCAGAAGAAATGATGGTTCACTGGATACTCATGCAGAGACAAACTACACAACTGCACCAAGAAGAAAATATTTCAATACAAAAAAAATGGCTTAACCTAATTATTCTCCCCAGACCTCTTTTGGAGACCAAATCAATATAAGAAAAAAAATGTTGACAAAACGCTGACAATTGAAAAGGAATAATGTCGAGAAAATAATAGAAACTAATATCTGTAGGAAGAAAGTTCGATAAGAAAATAAAAGATATTCTGACTCATACAACAAAATGTCACAATCGGATGTCATGACTCAAACAATGACAACAACAACCTTTAACAACCTGCCTTAACAAAGAGAAGCGCCAAAACTCCAACAAAATAAAAATAAATAAATGGTGCTACAAAATTTAGAAGGAAAACAACTACATTGTACAAAATGCCCGACATAGTCAATTATAATTTATCTTTACCATTTACTTTTCCAATTAATCTCCAACTTCAACATAGTCCAATTGATTTAAAGTTTTCACTATTGATCTTGAGGTCAGAGTTTCGACTCTCTCTCCCACAAGTTAGAAAAAAAGATATAAACTAATTTTAAAAATAAGTCAATGGTCAATTAATTAGTAATGAAAACACAAATTATCATTTGGTTGATGTTTCTATCCTCATTCCATTAGTGTCTAAACTCAATAGGAAGAAAAAAGAGAAAATAACCATTTTAGTGTTCGAATTTTGAAGAATATTTGTGTTTGGTCCATAAGTTTTTAAAATATAATCTCTAAGATTTTGAAAATATGTATATTTGGAAAAAAAAGAAAAAAGAAAAAAGAAAAAGAAGTCAAAAGTTTCCAACTAATTTTAAAAATAAGTTAGTTGTTAAGTCAAGCATAGCTAGGTAATGAAAACACAAATTATCATTTGGTTGATATTTCTATCCTCCATTGTGTTGATGTCTAAACTCAATAAGAAGGAAAAAAAAAAAGAAAAATTAACTTTTTAATCTTATAGTTTCGAAGAATATGTGTTTGGTCTCTGAGTTCTTAAAACATACCTTTTTAGTCTCCTAATTTTTTAAAATATAAATACATTTGATCCCTGAGTTTTTAATCGGGCCCAAAATATTTGCAATTATAGTAGAATGCAAAAATATTTGCATATATAGCAAAATTTAGATTCTGCCTTCGAAATTCATCACTAGACCATTGTGTTTTTTAAAAAAGTTGTAATACATAAAAGTAATTTTCCAAAAGTAAAATTTATATTTTATTTTAAAACTAGTTGTGTTTTATGGGGAGAAAAAAAAGAAAAAGAAAAAGCTAGTAAATTAAAATGGGATTAATCCACTAAATAAAAATAGCACGTAAATCGAAACTAAATTTTTTTAGTTCGTATTTACTCAAAGTGGTTTGTTAATGTCTATGTCACCCTTTTTTTTAAAAAAAAAAAAAAAAAAGATGAAAAAAAAGCTTTTGAGATATAAAAGTGTTTGATATTGTGTATTATTTTTTAAATTTTGTATATTGTGTATTTGATTGAATTAACTAATTGCTTAGTTGATTTATTTCCATTATCTTTTTTTGTTTAATTTGAATTATTTCATTAGATCCTGTATTTTCCTTTATTTACGATAGATTTGTTTTTTTTTTTTTTTTTTTTT
>QLSR01000339.1:1249416-1260106 GCA_031780015.1 Citrullus colocynthis
TTTTTTTTTTTTTTTTTTTTTGGATTAGATTCTGCATTTAAATATTGTATAATTCCCTTGGTTGTCAAGTGTATATTTTTCCGTATCTTCAAATAATTACTATGTATTTTAATTCAATATTTTACCTTTAAACATTTTTTAGATAGAAATTGAATTTAGACATTTTTTAAAATTATCTTTTAAAATTAGACATTTGTATTGAATTTTCTTTCTTTGCAAACATAGCAAAAAGAAAGGCCTAAGCCCAACAAAAATTGAAAAATGTCCAAACTATGCTTAAACCATAAAAACATGCAGGCATTCAATTCAAATAAATTTTAAAATGTATGTTTGTGGATTGATGTTTGATAGTCTGTTAATGTGCAATGAATTTTAATATTCTTGTTGATTAATGATAATGTCTGATAGTTGGTTGATGTACTTGAAATTTGAATATGTTTGTTGATTGACACTTAATAGTCTATTGATGTACTTGGAATTTTAATATGTTAAGAGTTGATGATGTAGTCACATCTATGATACTAGCTAATTAGGTAATGGTCTTAATGATATACTACCGATGCACTAGTAATATATATAGTTGAAAGCTTATTTAAAAGAGTATTGACATATTGTTGATATACCAATGTTATACTTAAAATGAATCAAATTTGTAACAGCAAAACGTAATATAAAAATTTATGTTGTAGCTCAACAACTCTAAGTTGTAGAAATGGAAAAATTAATAAGGTCGATCAATTGAAATAATCGAAGGTTCAAAATGCTCCACATGGTTAAAATACATGTAGATTGCTATTGACTATATTGCCAATATACTTGGAATGTTGATTAATTATAGATATATTGTTGATCCATTCATGTCTTATTTTAAGTATTTATTGATTGATGTATGATATGTGAACTTCATCAAATCAGAAGCAGAACAAAAAAACAAATCAGGCATTATAACAGTAGCAGAAGTGTTGGGAAAGAGAAGTAGAGAAAGCCATCTTGCAAAAGAAAACCCTTTTATTTTCTACTCTAAATTGAATAATGAATACAAGTAATTTATAGAAAAATATGGGAAGAAAAACTCTTGCAAAAATACACTCACCCTCACTGAGTTATTATCCTTTTATAACAAAAAAATATTCTAGAGAAAAAACCAATGATAAATGAATGATAATTATCGGGCCTCATCTTTGAACCTTGGACTTCAGACTTTTGGCTTGGGCTTCAAGTATTTTAATGGGCTGGCTTAACACTTCCCCGCAAACCAATGGCGGAAGCTGGAACAACACAAAGTTTGGCTTTAAATCTAAAAAAACAAAGATGCCGACAATGGTTTGGTCAAAATATCAGCTACTTGCTCTGTAGCAGGAAGATGCCGAACACAAAGCTCCCTCTTATGAACCAGATCTCGAACATAATATATATCTAACTCAACATGTTTAGTTTTGGCATGTGAAACCAGATTGGCATTAAGATGAATAGCATTCAAATTATCACACCAAAGTGTAGGAGTAAAACTCGGAATACCTAAGTCCTTTAAAAGAGAACGAATCAATACAAGCTCAGTAGCAAGAAGAGCAATACACCTGTATTCGGCTTCAGTACTTGATTGATAAATAACCGACTGTTTCTTCGAACCCCACATGATCAAATTACCGCCAAGATAAACACAAAACCCAGAGGTAGATTTCCTATCATGTGGATCAGAAGCCCAATATGAGTCAGCATAGCCAGAAATCATTAGATTTGTTGGAACACGAAGCAATAAGCCATGATGAATAACTCCCTTAAGATAATGCAATATCCTTTTAACTAGTTGCCAATGCTTGATAGTAGGAGTATGCATAAATAGACACGCTTTATTGATACTATAAGAAATTTCAGGATGAGTCACAGTAGCATATTGTAAAGCCCCCACAGTACTTCGATAGAGAAAAGTATCATGAAATAAATCCCCATCCTGAGCGAAAGGAATAGAGCCACTTATCGTTGGTGTGAATATAGGATTAGCTTCACTCATCTTAGTTCGAATAAGCAAATCAGATATATGTTTTGTCTGAGAAAGAAACATACCTCCCGCCTTTGGATACGATACTTCAATGCCTGAGAAATAGTTAAGAGAACCAAGATATTTTAAGGCAAAAGTATTATGCAACATGATTATTAAGATATCATCAATATAAACCAAAACATAACAACAAGTAGATCCAGAGGATCGTAACAACAGAGAAGTGTCAGCCTTAGATGTGATAAACCCCAACGAATGTAGCTTTAAACTTAACCTTTCATACCAAGCTCGGGGTGCTTGTTTTAAACCATATAATGCCTTTTCAAGCTTACAAACTAAAGGTGAATTACCCTGGTGAACAAAGCCAGTAGGTTGTTCCATAAAAACATCCTCAGCCAAGAACGCATGCAGAAAAGCATTATTCACATCAAGTTGGCGGATACACCAACCTTTCATAAGGGCAAAAGTTAACATTACATGTATACTAGTAGGTTTAATAACAGGACTAAAGGTTTCAGTATAATCAATATCAGGAGTTTGATGAAATCCTTTAGCAACCAAGCGAGCCTTATATCTTGCAATAGTGCCATCTGAATTTCTTTTTATTTTAAAAACCCATTTGCAAGCAATCACCTTTTTATTATTTGAGTTAGGGACTAAATCCCAAGTATGGTTTTGCAAGAGAGCATTGTATTCTTCTTCCATAGCCTTTTTCCATTGAGGATGTTTGAGAGCTTCTTTAACATCACATAGTTCAATAAAAGCATAATCAACATGATAAACTTTTGGCTTAAAAATACCATTCTTACATAATCAACATGATAAACTTTTGGCTTAAAAATACCATTCTTACCTCGTGTTACCATTGGATGAGTGAGAGCAAAAGATAACGACACAGAGGTATTTGTAGCAGGAGAATTATGAGAAGAGGGCAATACCTCTTAAAGTTGTTGACTAGGAGCCTCGGTGGTGAAGTAGCAATCTGTTCTTGATCATTAACAACAACATCTATCTCTAAAGGATACACATTAGTAGAGGTCGAATGGTCAATATTATCAGAAAATGGAATAGAGAGAGTGCTATTTTCATTATGGTTTTGAGGGAGTAGTATAGAAGAGACAGGAGAAATTAATGCATTGCAAGAGAAATACACTGGTTTGGAAGAGATATTATCAAATGGAAAGACATTTTCATCAAACAAAACATGTGTCGAGATAAACAATCGACCATCAGGAGCAAGACATTTGTAACCTTTATGAGATGTACTATAACCAAGGAAAATACAAGATTGAGAGTGAAAAGATAGTTTATGAGAGTTATATGGTCTTAAACAAGGAAAACACTTACATCCAAAAACACATAGTGAAGGATATTTCGGCTTGAGACCAAACAATTTCTCCAAGGGACTAACACTCTGAAGTATAGGAGTTGGTAATCTATTTATGAGATAAATAGCAGTAGCAAATGCCTCATCCCAAAATTTTAGGGGCATAGACGCTTGAGCAAGTAATGTTAGACCCGTGTCCATTATATGTCTATATTTTCGTTCAATAAGACCATTTTGCTGAGAAGTATGGGGACATGACACTCTATGTTCAATGCCATTTTGATTAAGATATGGGACAAATGTTTTAAACTCTCCCCCCATCAGTTTGTAATCTTAGAATTGAATGTCCTAATAGTTTTTCCACAACACTTTTAAATTGGAGGAAGGCAGAGAATGCATCAGACTTAGAACTTAGAAAATATATCCAAGTGTACCGGCTATAAACATCCATGAAACTTATATAGTATCAAAAGCCATTTTGAGACAAGTGAATAGCATGTCCGTATAGCTCACACACAACCAGTTGTAAAGGAGCAGTATAAATAGTATGCGACCTAGAGAATGGAAGAGCATGATGTTTACCAAGGGCACAAAGCATCACAAAAACTCAATTTATTTATATGCAATAAAGGATATTGAAGACTCTTAGCAACCGTTTTGAGTACATTAGAGTAAGGATGACCAAGACGTTTATGCCAAGTATTAACATCAGTATTCATAGAACAAGATAAGGTCAACATGGAATGAAAAACTTCAGGATTAACATTTGAAGTGGGTAATAGACTAATATACGACTCTTGGATTGGTTTAATATGAAAGTAGTAAAGTCCATCATGGATTGTCCCTTGAAGTAGTGTTTGGCTAGTGAGTTGATCCTTCACATAACAAAAAAATTTGGGTGAAATTCAAAATAAACAGAGTTATCTCAAGAGAATTGAGACACACTTATAAGATTTTTCGTTATAGATGGCACATGAAGTAAATTTTTTAGAAAAAGAAAATGATTATTGTTTAAGGAATGAAATGATGCAGAACCATAATGTAAAATTGGCAAACCTGAACCATTTGCTGCGAATATTTGACTTCCTCCTCCGTACTTAGATCCACTAGATAGATTGTTGAAGTTATTTGTCAAGTGGTTGGTTGCTCTAGAATCAGGATACTAGTTGCTATCAATGTTTAAGTCTGGGGAGGCCACCATTGCTGACATTTGTGGAATAGTAGGATAGTTAGAGTTGTGAGGAAATGAAAAGGAAGAAAAACCTGATGGTGATGAGGTATTTCGTGATGAAGCATAGCGGAAGAAGCATTTTGAGGCTGTGTGTCCGAATTTTGTACAGATTTGGCATTGGGGTTTGTTTCTATTAATCCAATTGTTATTGTTTCCTCTTCCTCCTCTATTTCCACGGCCTCCTCCTCTTCCCCTTTGGTTTTGATTTTGTCTAGTAGGGTCATTCTCTCTATCAATCATGTTGGAGGTAAGGTTTACTGTTGGTATAAAACTTTCAGTGCTAACGATTTTACTTTCAATTCTTGACTCCTGGTTTAATAAGAGAGCGATAACATCTTGAACAGAGGGTGAGTCAGATCGAGCGGTAATAACAGATATCATAAATTCAAATTCTGAACCTAATCCAAATAAAATGTATAAAATATGATCATCTTGAGAAACAGGCTTTCCGACCGATGCCAAGGCATCAACACACTCTTGAATCTTCATAAAATACTCCTTCAGTGGCATCGATCCTTTCTTAATATTCTGAAGTTTATTTTTGTGTTGCATAGTATGAGCAAGACTACGGGCAGCAAAGATGGTTTGCAAAGTAGACCAAATGTCCTTTGTTGAGGAGCAATTTATCAATTGAGTAAATATATCTTCAGACATCGATCCTAAAAGCCAAGAGGAAATTAGGCGATCTTGACGTCTCCAATGTTTATATTCTGTTGTGACCAGTTGAGTTGTAGAGGAGGATGAAGATGTTTCTGAGGACGTTTGATATTTTGGAGGTGGATCATCCTCCAAAAAAATTTCTAACCCATAACCTTTAAGGGTTGTTGATATTTGAAATTTCCATAAAAGTAAATTGTCATCAGTTAATTTTGTAATAGATATTTTATTATCCGGATTGAAGTTTTGGTTTGTTTCTTCGTCATCTGCCATTTTGCTGAACACCCGAGGAAGATGATACAAAAGCCCTAAAAACAATTTTAGGGAAAAATATTTCCAAACGCAGGCAAAATCGAGGAGAACATTTTGTTGTTAGACAAAAGGCTCTGATACCATGTGAACTTCATCAAATCAGAAGCAAAACAAAAAGATAAATCAAGCATTATAACACTAGGTAGAAGAGTCGGGAAGGAGAAGGAGAGGAAGCCATCTTGTAAGAGAAAACCCTTTTATTTTCCACTCTAAATTGAGTAATGAGTACAAGCAATTTATAGGAAAATATGGGAAGAAAAACTCTTGCAAAAATACACTCACCCTCATTGAATTATTATCCTTTTATAACAAAAAGATATTCTAGAGAAAAAACCAATGACAAATGAATGATAATGATCAGGCCTCAGCTTTGAACCTTGGACTTCAGACTTTTGGTCTTAGGCTTCAAGTATTTTAATGGGCTGGCTTAACATGATACATTATGTTATATTTGATAATACTCTTGATAAACTTGAAATATCATGCTTATAAAATGGAATATCCATCCTTTACTTCAAAATAAGTTGTTGATTGAATATGGATTGTTGATATACTCATGTCCCACTTGAAATATTTACTGATTGGTGTCTTATACACTTGTATCTTATATATGATATATACACTCATGTCTTACATTTGGTATACTATTGATACACTTGGAATATCATGCTTATAAAATGAAACATACACAAGTTTTACTTCATATTAAGTTGCTGATTGAATACTGATTATTGTTAGATATACTAATATAGTTGGAATGTTGATTGATTTTAGATATATTATTGATATACTCATGTCTTACTTCAAATATTTATTGATTGATGCATGATACAGTCGTGTTTTATAATTTGATATACTGTAGATACAATTGAAATATCATGCTTATAAATGAAGCACGCATGCTTTATTTCAAAATAAGTTACTAACTGAATGTTGATTAATATTAGATATATTGTTTATACACTTTGAATGTTAATTATTGTTAGATATATCAGTGATGTATCAAAATTAAAGCATATTAGTTGAGCATTTAAAGTATATGAACAAGAAAAATATAAAGTATACTATTAACATTTTTTAAAGTTTTTTCGATATCTTTTGATATATTGTTGATATATTATGTATATACTTAAAAGTTAATTGATATGTGATATACTGTTGATAAATTATTTATATTTTTTTAAGTTGTTTGATATTTGATATGGTGTTGATATACTATTGGTATTCTTAAAAATTGATTCATATATGATATACTGCTAATATACTATTGACATTTTTGAAAATTGTTTGATATGCATTAATATATTTTTAATATACCATTGATATAATTAAAAGTTGATTGATATGTGATATATTGTTCATATCCTTAGAATGTTCACATACTATTGTTCATATACTTAGAATGTTGATTGTTGTTAGATATACTATATGGGTACGCTCATGTTTTAGTTCGAGTATTTACTGATTGGTGTCTAATACACTCATATCTTATCTGATATATTAATTTAATACACTTAGAATATCATGTCTATATAAAATGAAACACACATGCATAAATTCAAAATAAGTTACTGATTGAATGTTGACTATTTACAAATATAGAAAATTTTCATTTTCTATTAGCGTTAGATCACGATAAACTTCTATATCACTTGAGCGATAGAAGTCTATTGTGGTCTATCGCTAATAGATAGTTAAATTTTCCAATATTTGTAAATAGTTTGACTCATTTTGCTATGTTTGAAAACAACCCTATAACTTTCAATGGTATGTTTTAATTGAATTATATTTTAAATAATTGTAAGTAAATGTGACATGAAAAAAATAATATATAAATATATTAGATGATCAATATACAAAAGGCTCTTTTCAAATATAGCAAAAGGAACCAAAGTAGTTGCAAATATAGCAAAATTTCACCTATTATCTGCGATAGATCGTGATATTTGTGTCAAGATAGATATAGATAGTAGCCTATCACGATCTGTCGCTGATAGATGGTGTATTTTGCTATTAGTTGTAAATATTTTTAGTAGTTTTGCCATTTAAAATAATTTTCCATATACTAAATATACAATATTTTATAAAATTGATACACTTTTCTAAAAACTAGAATGGAATAAACACAAAAAAAATAGAAACAAACGTAAGAACGAAAACACAACAAATAACGAAAAGATAGAAAGAGAAAGAACTAAAGAAATGAACCATCAAAGCCCAATAATTATAACAAGATGATATAAAAACATTAAAATAACATTACAAAAAAGAATACCAAGTACAATGTTGAAGATATTGAATTCGATGAAATCGGAAAAAGGAAAAGTGTCATAATAAGAAGGTTAGGAGCATTCCCAATCAATGGAAAACTAAATTAAAAAAGTTAAATCAACCATAGAATTCTAAAACCTAGTTTAGTTACAACCAAATTAAATTATCAATTAACGAAGCAAACACTGGTATTCAACTTCCCATAATAAACTTTTGTTACAAAGAAACAAAAGTGTCATAGGAATCAAAATGTGTAAATATAAATTCTAAAATACTTTAAGGACGAAATTAAATTTGAACCATCAAACCTTAAGATATCGAAGAGACCAAAATAATAATAATAATAATAATAATAATAATGTCATAGATAATCAAAAAGACGAATTGAAGAAGGTGTTAAATGCAATCGGTTGATGAGGGAAAGTCATGCGAGGGAATGAAGGTGATCAAACCATGCAATCAATTGATGAGGCCAAAGAAGGGATGGAATTTTTGGGGAAAAAGGGGGAGAACCTTCTCGACGTAAAGATGCAACAGAAGAAAAAAAATAATAATAAAAAAATATAGGAACCTTTTCTAAAAAATTGTAAATATAGTGAAGTCTATCCATGATAGACTGTATGGTTGTTAGGCTTTTGCCACTGATATGGTGAATCACTAATAAACTCCTACTAATTAACGATATAGTCTATTATTGATAGATTTACAGAGCTAGATCTAAATAAATTTTGCTATATTTAATTTTTTTTGTATTGTGCTATATTTTGAGTTTGATTGTTATATTTGCAACTGCCCAAAAAATGAATAAGAGCTGGAATTGATACAAGGACAATTTTGGAATACAAAATAAATAGAAGTTCATATTTGAAAATCTTGCCATATTTGCAAAATCTCAAATATGGGTGACTAAGTTTTAAAATAGTAATGTAGAATTGTCAACCATTGCAAATTCTCCCAAAAAAAAAAAAAAAAAGAAAAAAGAAAATTTATCTTTTGATTATATATATATGTTTTAATTAGTTGAGAGATGCACAAATTAAAAAATAAGTTTGGTTAGTTTATGTGGTTGACAAAATATGATATTTAAATAATAAATGAAAAAAATAGTTAAAAAGAACCTACTAAACCCAACTAAAATAATGTGCACCTCAAACATATATTATTATAATTAATTCACATTAAAATAATATGCACCTTAAACACAAACCATTATAACTTAGACTTACTAAGACTATTAATAACCTGCAAACTATAATAACCACAAACCTATTATAATCAAAATATACACATATATATATATATATAAAAGAGTAAAAAAAAAATGCATTTTAGGCTACACCAATCTTTTTGTAACTTGCTCCAATCGCATATAATTGAAAAAGTTCAAAAGTATTCAAAACGAAAAGAAATAAAAATTTATCACGTGTTCGTGAGTGAAGACTAAAAGATAAATATAGCTATGCGATTTTATTTATTTATTATTTGCTAACTCATGCGTAGGCAGCATTGTTGTTATAAAAAGCCCTACTAACGCTCCTCTCTCCTCCATGTTCTCTTCTTCTTCCTTCACTAATTCCACCTTCAAACCACACAAACCTAAAAACTTTCCATGGCGGACATTACAGTGATAATCATCGGAGCCGGCCCCTCTGGTCTCGCCACCGCCGCCTCTCTAACCCTCTCTGCAATCCCATACATTATCCTCGAAAGAGAAGACTGTTCCGTCCCCCTTTGGCGGAAACACTCCTATGACCGCCTCCGCCTCCACCTCCCGAACCACTTTTGCCACCTTCCGGCCATGCCCTTCCCTTCCTCCACCCCAAACTACCTCCCTAAGGCCAACTTCCTGGACTATTTGGACCGCTACGCCACCCATTTCGGAATCCGGCCGCTGTATTGCCGGAATGTGGAAGAGGCGGAGTTCAATCAAACGGAGGGGAAGTGGAAGGTCAGAGCAAGGAATTTGGAGGAGGGGAAAATCGAGGAGTTTTCGGGTGGGTTTTTGGTGGTGGCGACGGGAGAGACGGCGGAGGCTTATACGCCGGAGGTGGAGGGGATTCAGGGATTTGGCGGCGATGTGTTGCATTCCACTGAGTTTAAATCGGGAAAAGGGTTTGAAGGGAAGAATGTGTTGGTGGTTGGGGCGGGAAATTCCGGGATGGAAATTGCTTTGGATCTTGCTCTTCATACTGCTAATACTTCACTCCTTGTTCGAAGTCCGGTAATCTCCTTTTCCGTATTCGTCTTTTAACTTTGGTTTCAAATTCATTTTCGCTATAACGTATGTAACTTCAAATTATATTTTTTTGTATATAAATAATCTCTAGTGCAGGGTGCTTCAAGTTGTGTCATTAGTTTGTTCAAATTAAAAGAATTACGTAAAGCCTAAAGAATTTTAATTTTTCAAATAAATTATCTTCGACTTTTGAAAAATATGTATTTTTATCTTTCAAGTTTGTAAGAATAGGTTAAAAGGTTTTTGGAGTAATCTTGTCAAGATTTCAAATAATTATGTGACTTTCTAAATTAGAAAATTATTTTTCTAATTCAAAGTATTCTTTCTTAATGTATAGGGACTAAATTAGATATTTTTAGATAAATATAAATTAAACAAATTATTTAAAAGTTTTGAGAATCAAACTAAAAGTATATTGAAAGTTGAAGGATTAAATCAATCAACTTCAAAAAGTTTATATTAGGCTCATGGAGTTTCAATTTAGTGATACTTTTAGGAGCCAATAAACTTAAAACTAAAAGTTTTGAGATCTATAAACTGAAATACCTTTTAAATCTTAGTGACCTATTATACAAAATCTTAAAAATTGAGAACTAAAATAGAAACTATTAAAAAGAATAAGGACTAAATTGAAAAAAAAAAAAAAAAAAAAAAATT
>QLSR01000340.1:0-18448 GCA_031780015.1 Citrullus colocynthis
GGAAGAAACAAGAGAGAGAAACGAGTTCAAGAGACGAAAGCCCTGCACAAATCCTCCTCCACCATAACTAGCCTCCATTTTGAGCTCTTCTGAGAGAAGGATTCTGAGAACTTTCAGAATCGTCTCCCAGTGCGTGAGAATCTTCACCCTATGAACTTTATGTATCAGATAGCAACCAACTCAAGCCTCCATGAAACAGTCGCCAGTGGCGGCTTGACGTCTTCCATTTATGTTTTATCTCCATTTTCCTCCTTTTTACTTATGTTTTGTTAATGACAATCGAGAGAATGGTCTATTTTCTTAATATGAGTTTGATTGATGATTATCTTCCATCTATTTCCATATTAAATATCTTACACCATGTTGTTTGAATACTAAATGAGTTAGATGTTAGAGTTAGTTTTTCTTAAGCAATATGAAGTATGTTACATCTTGATTAATGCATATCATTAACTTGTAGCTTTGTCTGACAAACAAATGTAGTAAGCATGACTGTCTAGCTTGAGAGAGTACATAGTTAATCTTTAGTATTTATCAAGACTAGATGAGGTGCAGAGATGTAGTTCATATTTTGCCAATGCAAACTTACCATGCGTCTTAGAGATAAGATTAATGTGGCGTCGAAACATTGAGAGATGGATTCACAAACTCAATTTGTAGGTTTGTACTTATACTTAGGCTTAAGTAATAACTAGCTCATGCGTTAACTCTACTTTTATCGCATGGTTTCATTCATTCTCAACGCATGCTATTTGACACTAAACGACATTTGACTAACCATCACCGCGTCCACCTCATTGTTAGTTGTAGGAAATTTTATTCATTCTTTATGTATAGTTTTAGATACATACAACCAACTCATACACATGTTACATGTATAGTTCACCGCATAACCATGCATCTATTCTCAACGCCTAGTTATTACAAATCCCTGCGATCAATCCTAGACTCACCAGGAAACCTATAAGAACTTATACTTAGGCTTTTATAGGAAAACTTGCTTAATCATGATCATACTTGAGTAATTCTCGACACATCTTTGTACGAAAACTATCATATTTATTTTTGTGCAACAAGCTAAGAAACTCAATTTAAATCGAAAATAGAAATCCAACAACAGTAGTACAAGACCAAATAGACATCAACTCCAAACCTGGAGGACTAAAAGTGCATTTTGCCTTAAATATAACTATGCGCTTACTCTTATACAAACTTTAAAACTAGATGCTCAACCTAAGAAAATTCGAACATACTTTAGGCAATCTCCCATCCACCCCACACACACACACATATGCATAAACTTTGTGACACCCTAATCTTTGACCTAGTTGCTTATAAGTTATAAAGAGAAAAAAATAGGGTAAAGGGTGTAAATTTGGAAATAAAGCCTAAGGAATTAGAAAGAATTTTAAGATAGAAGAATTAGGGTTTGTGGAGTTAGCCAAAATTTGGATTAAATATTGATTTTTGGTTAAGAATTGGATTTTGGCTAAGTAAATTGGACTTACTGGAAAAAAACTGGGCAGTTAAAAGGATGAAAATACCACTGGAAGCCATTAGGAAGTTACCAGGAAAAGTCAACGGAACTTTATGGGGAAAGTCAAAGTTACTAGGAAAAGTCAACAGGAAACAACCAGGAAGTCAGACTTTTACGGAAGAAGTCAACAGATCTTTACAGGAAGTCAACTTACGAGAAACGTAGGTTACCAGAAAGAAGGAAGTTACCGGGCACCAACTTTCAGGAGTTGAACGGGTGGAATTTATTAGGATTGAACTGGCAGACCTTACTAGGAAGCTGAGGTGGAAAGCCGAACCGCCGAAATACCAAGATTCTACGTTGAAAAATTGGTTTGAACCGCCGAAAGTTACTAGGAAATCAAACTGGGAAAGTGAATTTACGAGAAATATTGAATCGGCAGAACTTTACGGGAAAAGTGGTAGAATGCAAAATTCTTCTTTCTGGCCGAAATTCTTGTGTCAAGAGATGGAATTTTGGAGTTTTATGCTTCAATTGNTAGAAGGCATATGGGCAGCCTGAATATATTTTCCAATGCCGAAATACTGAGAGAAGGCATTGATGATGACAATCATGATGGAGATCGAAATTTGTTACCGCACAGGATGGTCAGAGGGTCAGAAGGACCTAGTTTCTGAGTTTGTAGCGAGGATTTCCTTGTGGGATGGTCAGGGGGTCACTAGAACCTAATTCCTGAGCCTACGAGAAGTACCCGAGAGGATGGTTAGGGGGCCAACGGGCCTAGTTCCTAGGCCTCAAAGGTAAGACTATGTGCACATAGGAGAGACATAGGGGAAACAGAGGAAGACTATAGTGAACAGCTATACATAGATTTGATAAGATTAGCTTAGTCGGGTTGGCCAGCGGAGGAAAATCAGATGTTTTGCTGTGCTGAAGGTGCCAGCAGGAAAGACGATTCTGAGATTAACCCTACAGTGGAGGTTTAAGTATTAGCTCGTTTTAGTTATAGAATTACTTGTGCTTGTTTTATTTTATGAGTATTATGATTATTATTATAATACTGAAAGGGTTGATTGAATCCTTGTTTGCTCGATCACTCATTGGGCTTCGTTGAAACTCATCATTTTCTTATGTTTTTCTTTCCAGGTAGTAGTTGAGTTTTCGTTGCTGTTTGAGGTCAAGGTCTGCTGAGAAACTATGTGTACTTAGCTATAGAAGGCAGTCTAAAAGAGAAACTAGAAACATGTTTTCTCTAAACGAATTTCTTAAACAGTTATATTAATAGTTATGCATGTTTATGAGTAGTATTATTTGTGCCCATCTAAGTTGTACATGTTATGTTGAGAGTGATAAAGGTTCGGCGGNGAGAAGGCATATGGGCAGCCTGAATATATTTTCCAATGCCGAAATACTGAGAGAAGGCATTGATGATGACAATCATGATGGAGATCGAAATTTGTTACCGCACAGGATGGTCAGAGGGTCAGAAGGACCTAGTTTCTGAGTTTGTAGCGAGGATTTCCTTGTGGGATGGTCAGGGGGTCACTAGAACCTAATTCCTGAGCCTACGAGAAGTACCCGAGAGGATGGTTAGGGGGCCAATGGGCCTAGTTCCTAGGCCTCAAAGGTAAGACTATGTGCACATAGGAGAGACATAGGGGAAACAGAGGAAGACTATAGTGAACAGCTATACATAGATTTGATAAGATTAGCTTAGTCGGGTTGGCCAGCGGAGGAAAATCAGATGTTTTGCTGTGCTGAAGGTGCCAGCAGGAAAGACGATTCTGAGATTAACCCTACAGTGGAGGTTTAAGTATTAGCTCGTTTTAGTTATAGAATTACTTGTGCTTGTTTTATTTTATGAGTATTATGATTATTATTATAATACTGAAAGGGTTGATTGAATCCTTGTTTGCTCGATCACTCATTGGGCTTCGTTGAAACTCATCATTTTCTTATGTTTTTCTTTCCAGGTAGTAGTTGAGTTTTCGTTGCTGTTTGAGGTCAAGGTCTGCTGAGAAACTATGTGTACTTAGCTATAGAAGGCAGTCTAAAAGAGAAACTAGAAACATGTTTTCTCTAAACGAATTTCTTAAACAGTTATATTAATAGTTATGCATGTTTATGAGTAGTATTATTTGTGCCCATCTAAGTTGTACATGTTATGTTGAGAGTGATAAAGGTTCGGCGGTAGGCACCAACGGTCGATGTCTGTTGTCCTCACGCTCTGTCTTGGGCTGCGGGGGAAGTGGCTTGGGGCCGGTGTGACACACTTTAATCACAAAATCATTATAACATATAGATTGCTCAAACATAATATCAAACTCAACATAAACTTAATTTCAACTCAACCTTACATATAACTATGCATTGACTCCTATACCAACTTTAAACTCAATATAAAACTAAATGATTAACCTAAGAAAATTCAAATGCACTTTAGGCAATCTCTATCCTCCCCACCCCCATGCACGCTTTAGTTTCAAAATCATTATAATATATATCAATCTCAAACATAATCTCAAACTCAATGTATTTATCCATATATTCCCCCTCCCCCCAACACACACATGCACATAAATTCATCTCAAACATAAACATAATTATACATTTATGTTATCACAACTGCAAGATAACAACATATACACTTTTGTAAATAGTTTACCCAAAAAAGTTGAAAAGTTCATATGTGACAACCCAACTTTTAGCAACCAATGCGTTGAAATGTCAGAAGGAGAGGAATAAAAAACCATGTTGGACGCATGGTCAAGATTGAAGTAACGCGTAGTTAAAGTGGACGTATAGGAAGTACTCAAGCACTTGAAGGGAAAGAAGTAAGACGCATAGACTTCAATTATAAGATATTTCTAAGTGTTGGAAAGTAGAAGGTTGTGAAGTAGACATAAAAATTAGCACATGTGTTGGACGCATGTTAAATTATCTAAAAGAAAATAGTTAAAATAAGGAAAGGTTTAAAAGAATAACCTTGGAAATAATCAAGGAATGACTAAGGATAGGTAGAAGGTCATGGACGCAGGATGGAAGTAAACGCAAAAGAACCAACGCATAAAGGTAGAGCATGAGAAGGATTTGTTGTCGTTGACGCTTAACGGTATTGTGTAAACACTGGATTGTAATATGGCGACTATACGTTGAAAGTGATCACGAATGGTTATTGTGTGCTAAAGTAGTCGCTGCGTCGACGAGAGAAGAAATGTGTTGGCTTACCATACGTTGGTGAGGTTGTTATGCACTAAGGTCCCTATGCATTGAGACGGTTACCTCTACACGTCAAAATGGTGTAGTTAGTTAAGAGTTAGACAAGTGAGTAGGGAAGCTCAAACCTTAGGGGAAACTCAATGAACGCATAAGGGCGCTGTATGGATTGAATGGCTGTCTATTTGGAAATAATGGACAAATAAGATAAGTTATAAAGGCCAGGTGGCTTTATATAAACTTGACACCTTAAAATAAGGATGTGTTAAAAAGGCATGTTAAGTGTTTCATGCAAGGTAACACTTGGACAAATGCATGGTTAGTCAGACATGCAGAGCGACATATGGCAATCAAGTGGCAAAAGAGGAGTAGGATGGCAAGATCTCTTTAAATAGGACCCTGGGGGAAGGGTAACGACTGATGATTCTGAAGTAAAAATCCTTAAGAGAAGTAGGAGAGCGAAGACAGAAAGAAAGAACCCCCTTGCGTTGTAAAAGGAGGTCTGCAGCCAAGAAAGAAGACATTCTTGACAACTTAGTCATCTGGTGTTAAAAAAGTTATTTTGCGTTGAAGAGGGGTCGACCTTGCGTTTGAAACGAATCCAACATTTAAGGTGAACGTGGTGTTTGAAAAGAGACGATGCGTTCAAATTGACCTTGCGTTCAAGAGAAGTCGACGCATTCGAAAGAAATAAGAGGAGTTAGGCTGCACTTTACAGTAGCCATCAACCGTGCGTTGAAGGGCAGGATTGTGACCAGCCAAACTGATAGAGGAAGGCCAGTTTTGCGTTCCAGAGTTAGAACTCTTGAGATCAACTAAGCTATTGAGAGAGAGAGTAGCTACCTGGTGGACTAAAAGCTGAAGCCTTGCGTTAAAAAGCTCGGAAAACAGGAATTTGGAAGGAAAATAAGAAATTCCTTAAGAGATTTGTGAGTGATTCTTTCCTTTCTTCGAAAATGAATTTTATTAAAAATGTTGTTATGTGATATGGTTTTGAGATGACTGTTTCTGTGAAAAGCGTAATGCTTGAATATATGGTTCAAAAGGCATAATTTACTCGATTGCTTTATGGTAACGAAAGGCATGTTGCAAAATATATTTATCGAGGAACACCCTGTTTTCTAAAAAGTCTTTGATGAACTATTTATGTAAATTGATGGAGAAAATGTTTTAGAGGAGGCTCAATGCTAATAAGCATGTGAACTTCCCCGGGACCCAGCAATTGGGCAACCCGCCTATAAATGTTTTAGAGGAAGCTCAATGCTAATAAGCATGTGAACTTCCCCGGGACCCAGCACTTGGGCAACCCGCCTATAAATGTTTTAGAGGAGGATCAATGCTAATAACGCATGTGAACTTCCCCGGGACCCAGTACTTGGGCAACCCGCCATATTCCTATGTGCACATAGAGATTATATGCTGATGCGTTGAGTCTTGCTCCGCATCGAGCCTTATATGTTTTCGACGTTGGGGTGTTGAGTTTTGCTCCACTTCAACTAAGGGAAAAGATTGAAATGCCAAATGGTTTTCTGAATTATTTATTTGATACGATTCTATATGCTTCAGAATGGATTCACGAGATTGACAAGGTTTTGCGGAAGAAGTATTTTGCTTAATCCTTGTTTTATGAATATTGTTTTGACATGCCTCTGCTCGAACTAAAGATAGTTTTTCCAAAGCCAGTCACTCACGGAGCTTGTAGCTCACGTTTTCCTATTTTATTTTATTTTCCAGGAAGCAAGCGAGTTCGGGATGCTTTGCCTACACGAAAACCTCGTCTGGGCTGTTCTTGACGGTAATGGTTGGACAGTGAACCTTACAGAAGAGTCAAGGTTGCTGTCTTCACATCTCTTCTCGGGTTAAGAAAGGATAACCCGGGAGGGGGTGTGACAAGTTGGTATCAGAGCGAAAGATTTTGGGAAAAGGGAAGTTTAGGCTGTGAACCTAAAAGAAAGATTGTAATATAGTGAATTATGATTAACAGACAGACGAGGTAGGCAAGCGAACACCGGAACTTCGCAAGCTACCTGAGGAGTGAAAAGGAAAATTTAGAGGATTCACAAGTAAGTATGAGCTCGTACAACTAAATGTATTGATTGTGAATAATTCGGTGATTAATTAATGATGTTAAGAAGGGTATGAGAAAGATTCCGGAAAGAAAATAGAGATTAGTAGAAATTAAAGTCTGAGAAGTTCTATGCGTTGAGAAGAAGGAAGGGAGGATTCCTTGTTAATTCCTTAAATTTACTTAACTTGTTTTAATAATAATGAGTATGCGGAAGCTGTCTTATGGATTAGTTGAAGATAGTATTTGTGTTATACAGAAAGGATTAAAGATTGTGTATGATATTCAGTGCTTGAGGACCATGTGGGAAGGCACTTGAATAGTTGGTTAATGTGGATTTCAATGCTCAGGGACAAAAGGCGAAGACATGCGGAAATCTAATGTGTGTGCTAGCTCAGTGTTGAGGGATTATAATGTCAAGGGAAGCAGTGAGGAAATAATTAGATGTGACTGTGATGAGAATTGGTACATGGAGTTGTATGCGCTGAGCGTCGCTCCGCCATAGCTGGAAAAGGCATATTTGTATTAACGGTATTTTAAAGGGAGAAATGAATATTTATGTTAGTGAGAGTTATGGATTAAGAAAAAGTCGTAAGTTAAACTGGAAGAAATCATGATGGGTGATTGGAATCTTAGATGACAATTTGATGATGTAAGAATATGAGAAAATTCAAGCATTATAGTTATACTTAAAAGCAAAAGTGTGCGATAAAGAGAGCTAAAAGGACGCATAGTATTGGAAAGGATATTTCATTAAGAATTAGACACTTTTGGAAGGAACACCTTCACCGATGGTGAGGTATGAACGCATGATACTCTAGTGGAAAGGAAATTGATTTACTATGTGTTAGAAAAGGAAAAATGATGCTTTCAGGATAGAGATAATCGCGTGGTTCACACTCAATTGAGAAGCTATCAAACTGAGGTTAGGATTAACGGTTGCAAGCTAAACGAAGTGAAGTGTTATGTGTTGACAATGTGAAGTTGGATATAACCACTATGTGCGGAAAGAGTATCTTATGTTGGAAAAGTTAGTATGAATCAGGAGACGGCAATTTAAAAGAAGTAATGCGTTGTGCATTGTGGAGAAGTAATACGTGGAAATGAAGGAATAAGAAAAATAAGCATTAATTAAGGCTATGCGTTAGTGAGCTTAATATGGGAATTATGGTAAAAGAAGGAAATAAATTGACACCATAGCAAGGTGGGAAGTAATTAACGTTATGTCAGGCTTTGGAAGGTGCTATTATGCGTTGGAAATGAACGCATAGTAAAGATGGAATCTGATCAAAGGTTGTATTTAACTTACTATACGTTGATAAGAATACCTTGAATTGGAAGATAGTTGTATGTGATAGGTTGAATAATAGCAATGTATTGATAAGAAATGCGATGTGCAGCAACCATGCGATGAAAGATTGCTATAAAGGATTATTGGGTTGATTAAGAAGTCCTTAAGTACAAAATAGCATGTACAAAAGAGATTGTTAAGTATTAAAAGCTGCTGTAATTGGAAAACATGTTACGCGTTGAAGGATTTTATATGTTGGCAAGGTGACACATTGAGAACGGAAATTCATAATAGTAAAGACTGAGAAATAACTTATTAGAAAGAGTCTCCTGAGTTAACCAGAAGAGACTAAACTTAAGCGGTTGATGTACCATAAAGGTGAAAACAATACCAAAAGAAGGAAACAAGAGATGAATGGATATTAGAATAATTGTTAAGGAAACAGTTAAGTAGGAAGAAGGAATAAAAATAAAGCCAAGTGTTAAGCATCGAGGACGCATAGAAGGATAACTACGAAAGTTTAATAAGAAGATGAAAATGGGGTTTAAGTTATACACCCTGGTAGTACAGCGATGTAGGAAGTTTTTAAGTCAATCGGGTGGGTGTGCTTGTACCTTTTCAGGTCTTGCATATTTTTTATAGTGTTTGTGAAGTTCCAACCTACACTCTTTGAAGGACATTTACATCTGTCCATCGATAAAATTGTTGGCAAGTTGATTGGACAAGTCAAACTCGAAGTGGTTCTGAAAAAAGAAAATGGATTATAATACACGCACATATATCTAAATTGTAAAATATCAAATGATCATCTTATGATCAATCGACTTTTAACAAGCTTTTTACATTCTTTTGTTACATCTTTCCATGTTCCCCAACGAACAGAAAAAGATTCTCGAACATTAGTACTAATTGCATTACTAAACCTTGTTGCACTATGGCAAACTGGTTTGTTCCAATTAAGGTCGATCTTGATAGAAATTCTCCCATGGAGTTGGACACGTCTATCTAACTCAATATTCTAGAATACCCACGTATATTCCTACTAGTTGTACAAGTAGGAACCTATACAATAGTTTATACATTTATCTAATACAAATTGTACATCTTTTTATATGAAAAACGTGTCCATAATAACCTAAATTTTCTCTCACGGAAGATGATGTGACCATTGCTTTGGGCACTAAATATTCCATTGATGTCTCTTGATTGGTGTGGCCTACCATTTTTCCCGTACAAACACAAAAATACTATACAATAATACATAAGTTATGGAATGAAAAATAAAATACGTATTTGTATAATTATTCGCTATCGGGATGTTTATCGAGACCCAAGCTCTTGTAAGAATATAAGTGTACATCCTCTTCCTCGTCATTTATGAAGTCATCAACAACTAGCTAAATTATCTGTTCTTATACGACTACAGGATCAACATCATCTATATAAATTGATATATTCAAGTGATTATCAACTGTACAAGGAATGACAATTACAATTTCTAATAACTCAACTGGTCATTCTCTTATTCTTCTACTTTTGGCATGTCCCACACACGCTTATTTTGGACAACTTGCACCAATTTTCAATTATTACTGTAAGCCTCGTACTTGTCATTGAGAGAAGGTAAGTAAGAAGAAACTATGGGACAGGTATTGAGTAAAGAAAATTGGCCGAGTTGTGTGAAAGCAAAAATGGCTAAGTGTTGGCCATGTGATGGGTGATTATGTGTTGAGGGTATGTCTAAAGCTTGATAAGAGTTGCCGCTGGTAGGCATGCGTTGAAGAGGGCAGCTCAGCGTGGAAATAGATGTGAAGGAAGGAGGGTGCAATAGGTGTTAGTGGAAGTATGCGTTGAAGGCAACTATGTGTTAGAAGTTGGCATTGATATGCGTTGAGATGACCTATGCATTGAAGGTTGGTATGCGTCGATGCATAGAAAGGGGTCGAGAGGGCCATGCGATAGTCAGCTATTCGGCGTTGGGCAATCAGTGGCATGGTAAGTTGAGGCTATGCGTTGCCGAAGCCATGCGCGGAAGGTTGCGTTAGCTAATTCAAGAAGGAAGATGATGGTAGAGCAAGTAAGTCAGTGATTTATATTGACATATAAGTGAGTGCATCGAATAATTGAACCTTTTTGGACATATTTTCGAACTCAGATTGACTCCATTTCGCAGAAGAACAACGAGGAGAGGTGGAAGAAGGTGTTTATATCAAATTCAAGTAGAAACTAGATCATTTTCATGGTGACTTTGAAGCTGGAACCAGAAGCTTGATTGTTGCTGATAAATCTGGACATCAATCGGTATTTGAAGGAGATTGAGCTGAGGAAGTTGAAGCTAGGACTGAAATTTTGAGATTAGTAAGTTGATTCAATTCCTAGCAACTTCCATGAAGGATGTTTAAGTTAAATCCGAGCAAAAATGTGTTAATTTCTAGGAGGAAATAATCGAAGTTGAATTGCTAGACAATTCAAGGCAGTCGAAGTTATTTGGGAATAGTTCTCAAATGAAGACGAGTTATGGCCTGAAATTTTGAGGTAAGCTAGGAAACTCACTACTTTACAAGATTGTAGAATAGGGGAAGTTCTGATTTTGGCTGTAATATGGTTTTTAGCAGGATAAAGAAAGAGTTAGAAGGAATGAAAGAAGCAGTGATATCAGGTGTCGTTAGACGGTGGTATCACTAAGGAGCTGGAGAGTGAGCAGCGAAACGAGTGTCGCTGATAACGCAAAGAGCTTTGCGTCTCATTATTTATAAATTTGTATTAAAGTAAAGACCTCTTATGCAAATTTTTTTTTATTATATAAATTAAAATTTTCTTCATTTTCTATTTGTTCGTTTATTCATCATAAAAAAAACTATGTATTATTCTTTCCCTTTTTGAAGCACATACACATATACTCCCCATTGATATCTTTATTGAATTGATGCATAAAGGGGAAGATGAATATAGGTGGGCAAATGGGAAGTGGACAAAGAAGTTTGCTAAATGAGGAAATAAGAGAACCATCTAAAAAAGAACAAAACAAAGAGGAGTGGGAGAGTTGTAGACTAGAGAGACACTAGGTAAGGAAAAGGCTAATGAGGTCTTGATAAGCATTTCTATAGGATGAAATGTCATTATCTTATTGGTAGACAAGAAGCATCTCCCATAATATTTTTTGCCAAAGTTTTTTTCGTACAATATTACTTACACACGTGTCAAGCTAATAATCAACATCGTTACCTTTTGGCTCACACGTGTCTGTTTTACAAGAATTTGTTTTCTTATAAGTTTTAAAGTTATTTTTGGGGTAATGCACTAGGATTATGTTTTCAAAAGTTCTCTAGCTAAGTTTGGAAACATGAATGGTAATATATAATGTGATATATGTTATATTGATTTAGTGATGTTCAAACACAGATAAAATCTTGACATTCCATAATGATCAATGATGCGTAGTAAAATTTTGAATATTATGTTGTGATTGTTGAAGTCATCAAAATATAAAGTTCTAAAAATTGTATATTTTATTTTATCAAAAGTGTGTATAGTATAAAAATTATGTCTATCAAATTTTAAATGTTCTTTAAATACGTAGTATAAGACAACATGTCATGTCCAGAGTTGTAAATGTAATTAGGGATCTACATAAATCTCATCCAAAAATATTTTATAACTAGTGAAGTGTGGATGAGATAGTTGAAACATATTTAGAGTTTGTTGATCAAAATTTTAATCAACAAGTACAATTCAAGTAATAGAAACACAGACTTAGACAATTTTAATCAAGCTAAACCCATATAAGACATATTAGCAAGATGGTTTGTATTTATTTCTTAAAGGCTAATTCATCTGTGAGTTATTGAATCAATGAAATGACTATCTCATAAATTGTGTGCATGTCATGCATCAGTATTGCTAGATAAATAGTCTTATGTATGTCTTTCGTATATGATTAAGTGGTGAAACTTGTTGACTAAGTGGAGACATACTAATTAAAGTAATGTAGCAATGAAAAATGTCAATGCAAATACAAATATAGTAGCGGCAAACAATAACTCAAGAATGGGTCAACGATAAGTAAAAAAAGATGCCCATTGTGTGCGAGAGGAAACTAGTTTTAATAGACACAAGGAGAGTTTGAATTAGAGTACCTTCTTCACATAATTACTATGATCAAAATATATTTATAACTTTTTACAATCTAAAAAGATATTATAGTGACAAAGAAACGAATGGTGAGCTATGTATGTTTATTAAATCTCCTCCACTATTTTTCGAGTAGAGGACCATAATATAATCATTATAAAATTTAATATTGGGACCAAATAAACAAAAGTTAAAAATACATACACCATACATATATACAAACTTACTCTTAAATGAAATTCATGCTTGTTAAAGAAAAAAAAATGCATCAAAGAAAAAAAAAGTAATAATATGCTGTATAGAAAGGGGAAACGAAGAAATAAGATGGTAAAATAGGGTACAAAAAATATGACAATTTTATTCCATTTTTCTATCATTCTCTAATTTTTAAAAAAAATGAAGGAAAAAAAAAAAGTTAACCTTAAGCATAGTTGAACTAATATCTAAGATATATATCATCAAGTTATACTCACTTGAATCTTCATTTCTTATATGTAGAAGTGAAAAAATAAAAATAAAAGGTTATCTCATGAAAAAAAAATGTGGACATGATACTTTTAATTAATTGCTTCCCATGAATTAGAATATTCCTCTTGATATATTTATTAATTTATATTTTTTTGGAATCCTCTCTATTTCTCTATCTTATAATCAGATTGGTGTATTTAGAAATGAAATGATGGGCTTGCTTCCTTCTTAAGCCATTGCCTTCCAATCTTTGTCACTTACTATCTCTTAATGGAAATATTTAGTAATGTTTAAATTTTGTTAATTTTCTATTCCTTTTTCTGCCATTCAGATAGACTCATATCCCACTTTACATGAGGCCCTCAGCTCATTGGAAACATAAACTTTAACCTTTCCTTTAATCCCAAATAAAATAAAGAAAAGAAAGAAAGAAAAGGGTCACCTTTTTCTATTTGAATTTTTGGGTGCTCAAATGTATAAATTGTTTGCCAAACCATATTGTTTTCTACTTTCGTTGCAATTATTTTAATTAAATTAATTTATATATGTGGATAAAAAATTAAATGTTGAATGTGACAATGCAATATCATTCTCCTGCATCTCTTGCGATCGAACAATGTCATTTTTGTTCGTCTTAGATGCTTTTAAGAGTGGAGAACTATCCCTACGAACTAACATGAGTCTTTTCAGCATAGTTTGTCCCCACTCTCATGTTGCCTAAGAAAATTCTCAAAAGGTCACCCAACATATAAGATTGTTCAAAGCAAAGTATGAGCCAACATATAAGATTGTTTAACTTTTGAGTTCTTATTATTGAGCCACCCAAAAGAAATGTAACTTTCAATTCTTTTTAAGTCTTTCTTAACAATACTTTTATTCGGATGTGATCTAGGTTCATTCATGTCCTCCTCCTAAACTTGGGACATTACATGCCCACCAGCTTTTGCTTGGTTCGTCCTCAAATCACATCTTATTGGGAGAGGTAATTCAGTTTTGATACCATCTGTAGCGCCCCATACCTCAAATCAGATGCTGAATTCGGATTTCGAATCTTTGAGTCTAGGGCATTACACCATATCTAAAGGATCCTCTCAAATTCATTGGATCCTAAAGAAATGTTATGATATTTTTATAATATTTCTTTTGAAATACTTAGTTAGAATCTTCAAGATAAATTAAAGTTATTTATCCAGATACTTCAAGAAGTTTCTAAATGTAGTTAGTGTTGTTTCCTTCAACTTTAGTATTAAATGTTGGCTTGTTAATGGAATTATGGAGTGGTCATGATTATGGCATGAGTCTCAATCAATATACCAGTGTGACCTACTAAGTAGAAACCATCCCATTGAAGTTTAATGGTTTATAAGAAACTTGGATCAACTTAAAGTTATGGTCCCTAATATCATGTTGCTCAAGCCTCTATTCTCAATCAAATAGTAAAAATTGTCTATATTTGTTAAAATAAGCTTAATTTAATAGTAATTAGTATGACCTTCCACCCTAGCTAGAGGGTAGAGGTTCCATCCTTATGCTTATAATTGTTGTACGGAAAGAAATAGTCTATAGTTAGTACGTGAGTTGCATATTTAAAAATGAGAGAGAATGACATATATAAATTAATATATTTCTCTCCATCATTTTTTTTTTCTAAAAAAAACCTAGCCAATAAAATGACTTCTAGGTTATCTTTTATGTTGGGTCTCGAAACAATTTAAAATTACATTTAAAAGTTTCATAGGCTCACTTTTGAAATCATAATAATTAAAAGGAGATCATACGTCGTCATAATTCTGTGTCTAGAAATGTAAGTTACTCTAAAATGATCCATATAGAAATATAACTTCATATTAACTCTACTAACTGTCTGATCTTAGAAACAACTTGGAGTTTCATTTGAGGTCCCATGGACTCACTTTTAAACCTTAGCGATTGAAAAGAGACAAAAGTCATAGTTAATGACTATAAACGTAATTTATTTTATAATATTTATGTAGAATTTTAACTCCCTAATCCCTAAGAAATATATATATAGTTAGAGTTTATTGAATGGTTTATTACACTTCTTATTTTAGTTTGTAAACATTATCTAAAATTCATTTCAAACAATATGGTAGATATTTCTATGAGTAAATGATTGAAGTAATATTTAATACAGATGATTGATTGTTTCATGGTAGATTTGAATATATATTGAAAATATAATTGACACTTAGTAAAATATAAGGGAAAGTTAGGAACATTATCACGACATCCCAAATTTTTAGATATTTTAAACTAATTATTTTGAATGATTTTAGTTAATTGTTTGAACTTTGAGGTTTCATTGGTTTGGTGTTTGGTGTTGAGGAAATAATTTGGTTTAAGGTAAATGTGATAAAAGATTGGGTTAATTCTATTGGTGAAGAATTGTATTTAGTTTAGAGATTTAAGGGTTGGATTCAATTTGAAAATTTGGAATTGGTAAAGTTATTGTGAAATTATTTTGAAAATTTGGTTTAAGTTTGTGGAATTGTTGGTTTGGAAATAATTTAAATAAATTATTTTGGTGGATAGGGAAGGATTTGATTTGATGAAAAAATTAAATTAAGTTTTATATTTTATTTTGGGAAGATGAAAATGAATAGTATATATATACAATAAAAGGAATTAGGGTTTTAAATAAATAAATTATATATGGGCTCTTTTGAAATATAGCAAAAGTAACCAAAATATTTACAAATATAGAAAATTTCACTGTTTATTTGTGATAGACCACGATATATCGCGATAGACTATTATCTGTGTCACGATAGACATAGATAGTAGTCTATTGCAATCTATCGCAGTCTATCGCGTATAGACGATGTATTTTGCTATTAGTTGTAAATATTTTCAACAGTTTCGCCGTTTGAGGTAATTTCTCTCTCTCTCTCTTTCTCTCTCTCTCTCTCTATATATATATATATATTAGGTCTCGAAGTGCATGCAACTCAAAAAAAGAATTTTTTTCTTCTCTTCTTCCCAGTCGACTGCGTCTTCTCTTTCTCTCTTCCCGATCGTGTGTCCTGTCGATTGTCTGTCTTGCTAAGCATCGTTGTTTGTCAACCACAGTTCTTGTTGTCGTGCACGGAAGTGCCGCCCAGACCAGCCGCCGCTGCCGTTGTACGCGCAAAGCAGTAGGTCCTGCAGGCTGCCAGCAACTTCTTTGCTCATCGACCACCGCCCAACCCGACTTGCCAGTCGCCGTGGGTTCCACCCTTTCTTCCACTGTGGTTTTCACTATCGCCGAAATCATGGTCTTGGGTAAGATGTTGGTGCTTTCTGGATTCCTCACTTGGGTTTGGAGTTCTAAAATTTCCTTGGGTTATGTGTAGATTGTTGCATTGATTTGGAAAATTGGAAGCAATTTCAGCAATTTCGAGTTAAGCCACGCTTTGAATAGGATTATTTGGATTAAATTTTGATAAATATGTGATTGGAATTAAGCCTAGAGGTTTAATTTAAGTTGGGATTTATGCTCCAGGTTTTAATTCAAGATTGTGAGAATTGGCTGCTTCATTAGCTATTTGCACCTAGTCCCAAAGTAAGTAATCTCATTATTGGAATTGCCCTTATGCTAGGCGATTTGGATAGCAAATTGAATTGTTAGCAGGATGAAAATTGAGAAACTTGACATGATTTATCCTGTTATATGAGCATGTTACACTAGCTTGTGATTGATGTGATTATGTGTGGGACTATGAGGCATGTACCATAATTTATGTTGAAATTTACTGAAAGCATGTTATATCTTAATTAAGAAGTGACAATTGTCCTCCTGACACTAATATGTTACCGGAAGTTTACGGGTTTCCTATTATGTTATCAGTGGCCTACGAGTTTTCTACTATGTTCCCAAAAATTGACGGGTTTCCTACTATGTTACCGAGTGTCGACGGGTGCCATACTATGTTAGTGAGCCTTTGGGCCACCAAATGCGTGTTAGGTTGGGTTAAATCGCTCACTAGATAATGGCCATCAAGGATTAATTTATTTATGCATATTCCACTAGCATGTTACAGCTATTGAATATGGGTGCTTAGCCTAATCTAAGTAGTGGGGTTATTTATTGAATATTTTGTACTTATCCTTTTTGTTACGTTTTTTTTCAGGCAAGGGAAAGGACACCGAATGACGGAAGAAAACTTTGACTGTGTTATTGGGACTAGACTAATGTCTCTACATAAGTTTTCATCCTTTCATTTTAGTACTTGGGATTTGTACTTATTAAAACTAAAACTATGTTTTCCTTTATTCATTTCTTTATGCCAAATTTCCTATACGTTAATGTTTTAAAGGTACTTCGATTAATTTTTTTTTTTTGTAATTATTATGAAAAATGTGTCGTTTGAGTTGTATGCATGCATGAGTGACGGCCTAATTCAAGTCCAAGAAAGTTAGGTCGTTACAATTATTATAAATAGAAAAAATATCAAACTATTTACAAATATAGTAAAATTTCACTTTCTATCAGTGATAGACCACGATAAGCCTACATAGACATCTATTCGTGTCTACCTGGTAAAATGATAGATGTCTATCTGAGTTTATCATAGTCTATCACATATAGAAAGTAAAATTTTACTATATCTGTAATTATTTTTAATAATTTTTTTTTTTAATTTTTGAAAACATGCCGTAAAGCTAAAGATCAAAACCGACAAACTTTTTTAATTTTTGAAAGCATCCCGTAAAGCTAAGGATGAAATCAAAATAAATGAATAAAGATTTATAGGGATGAAAATCATTTTGAAATTAAAATATATGTATATATTAGATGAAAAGTAAACAATGCACTATATGAAGGGCCTAAAAATAGAACTTGTTTCCGAAAGAAAACCTTTGTACATATTGACGTCATACCTTTTTTATTTTATTTCTCCCTTTATATATAATATAGAATGAAAACCTTGGACGAGATCAAATCTATATTTCAATAATATTTTAGGGTATTAGTTATCCATTTTGTTTTTAGTTTTTTAGTTTTCTTAAATGTATATTAATCTTTTTCTCAAATTTTTAATTATGGTTTTCGTCATTAAAAAAAACACACTTCAAATTTCTAGTCAAATTCTAAAATTTATAATTACTTTAAAAAAATTAAAACTAAAATTTGACTTTGTTTTTTTAAAACATTAGGAGAGAATGAATAATAGAACGTATCTAATATCCTGTTGAATTGATCTACATATTTAAGCCGACCATGTGCATTATTTGAATCAAAAAACAAGTGTTTTTAACCCTTTAGTTTGGGTTTGGACAACCATTTTAATTTTGAGAATGATATATTTTTTTTCTCGCCATTTTTTTTTTACAATTATTATCATTGAGTAAATATTTGAATTCTAAACAAAAATAAATGCCATCTGTTATTTATTTTTATTTTTTTGAAAGTTAAGTCTATAGTCTATAGGTTTACCCATATGTTTCTCTGATTATTAGTGAATAATAAAACATACCTAATTTATTAGTGAAAGTAATATTTATAAGCTTGATTTTTTCAAGAATAAAAAATTAATATTTTCAAAACATATAATCAAGTTTTGAAAACTAAAAATTAATAATTAATATTTATTTATTTATTTCTAGAATTTGACTCGAAATTCAAGTGCTTCTTTAATAAATGTAAAAATTATAATTGAAATTTTGGAGTAAACTAAAAACGAAATTATTATTACTAAATTTTATTTATAGACCGTAAAAATTATTTTTTTCTTTTATTTATAGACACTCTTAAGAACTAGATGACAAAAAAAAAAAAAAAAAAAAAAAAAAAAAAAAA
>QLSR01000340.1:18827-29745 GCA_031780015.1 Citrullus colocynthis
AAAAAAAAAAAAAAAAAAAAAAACAGAAAACAAAGGTGAAATAAATAAGTGCTTATAAACTAAATTTTAAAATTAGTTATCTGATAAGACCTTAATAACACTTGGTTTAATAATAAAAATATTCTTGCAAGCAGTGAAGTTTTTGTTTTTATTATTTTCTTAATAACAATGAAAACTTTTTGACGTTAAAATCTAAAATGTGTAAATAAAAGAAAAAGAAAAGAAAAAAGAGTGACGCAAATCTTTTATGTCCACACCCTCAAAAATATGAAAAAGTAACATATTTGCATAGTGACATCCACGCAAGGCAATGTGTAAATAATAAATTAAGAGGTGAAATTATTACTATAAGATAAGGAGTTTGATCAAAGTAGCATGTACATATACTTTATACATGACAACATGGTCTCTCAATATAGTTTAATTTCTTTAGGCCTTTCATCATCTCCATTGGCTCTTCTCTCTTTTCCCCTTTTATTATTTGCTTACTTTTAAGCCTCCTTCTTATAGGTTGGGTCCCATTTTCTTTTATCTAAAATAAATTAAATAATTACAAAATGTTACATTAAAGTTTTAAACTTATAAATATAGTTAGTTACTTAACAACTTGGTAAGAGCAAATAGACTCATTATGCGATCTTTTTTAGTCTTCTTCATTGTCTTAGGAGTATATGAAATAATCCTTGTTTCTACCTTCGACAATGGCGTGCATGGCCTTTATGAAGATTTTGATGTATGGATCTCTATTCCTCTTCATGTCACAGTCTTCCTTTAAATAGCTTTTTATTGGTTTCAACTATGATATCTTCTTCTCCTCGGCCAATTTCTCGACTTGGAATGTTTTTTAAGATGTATACTATTGTTAAGAATGGAGGTAAAATGTCCAAGTCGGGCTCCATACACGAAAATAATGAATTAGGGTTTCAGCCGCACAACTAAGGCTAGCAACTTTAAATACTAGCCACGATACAAGACTATAAGGCCCAATAAATTTATTTATTTAAGAAATACACATAGGAAAATTATCTTAAATGGCAAAACTGCTTTGCTAAAAATATTTACAGCTAATGACAAAATATACAATCTCTGCGATAGACCACGATAGATCGCGATAAACTACTATCTATGTTTTGTCTGCGATCTATCGCAGTCTATCGCACCGTGAAATTTTGCTATATTTGCAAATATTTTGGTTTTTTTTGCTATATTTGAAAAGAGTCTTAAATTAAATCAAGGGCTGTTTTCAAATATAGGAAAATGAACCAAAATATTTACAAATGTAACAATGTTTTACTATCTATCTGCGATCTATCGTGGCTTATCACAGATAGACTATGATATTTTACTATTATTTATAAAAAAATTTAACAGTTTTGTTATTTAAAAGAATTTCTCTTAAATAAAATACTCTAGCACACGATATTAAAATACTGTAACAATAGTCCGTGTTTGATTTGTGTAGTTGTATAATGGACCTATTTTTGTTTGAGGTGAGTTGTAATAATCATTTGAACATGTGTTTGAGAGTATATTTAAAATAGGAGATAGGAAAAAGTACTTTGATTATAAGCATTTTAAGTAAGGAGTGGTTAGTTACAAATCACTCTTTCGATGTTTGCTCAATACTTTTTTTTTTTAAAGTATATTTTTTTAGTAGTTTCTTAACAGTCACACTTTAGTCAAAACTACTATTGTGATTCCTCATGAAGGACTTTCCATAGTCCTTAATCACTTAAAACATGAGGAATTTGAGTAATATTGCTTATGGTCATGCCAAAACACTCTCAAAGATAGCTTTGTATGAGTTTTTTTCCCTTTCAAATTCAACAACATGAGAATCAGAATCAATTAGTGTCAGGTTATATTAAATTCAAATTAATATCTTGTTTATGTTTCTTTTCACCTTCACAAGTAATTGTTGAGTTATTTTAATGCTAGTAGTAAATTTTTATTGTGTTGTATTTGCAGCGTTGCTCCAATTTGATAGATTGTTGAAATTTAGAAGGAAAAAAACCATAGTAGAACTTTGATAATCTTTTTCTTTTTTTTCTTTTTTTTCTTTTTTTATTTTTTATCTCCACTCATGTAACATTGAAAAAATACATATGAAAAAGAAAAACATATGAAAACCAGATGCTACATAGAAAATGAGGAGAATCTTGTTAGTACATGTTGTAGTTCCATTGAAAAAAATGTTTGAAAGAATGAATAGTTACTATGCTTATATACCAATTAGGCTTATCATCTTTCTAATTTTAAATATTTAAAAATGATATGATTTTGACAAGTCATGTACTAGGATGAGTGGTTTATAATCCACCATTTTTTTTTCTGTGTTTTAATTCATTGTAACTTAAAAGTTGTCTAATGACATTTATTTCTTTATGAGAATATCTAAAAAACACAAAACAAAAAGAAAAAAAAATAAGATAAAAAGAAAGAAAAATAAGAGATAAGGGAATTAGTACATAACTGGGTTTCCTTTTATACCATAAGAAGAATAAAAATGAATTCAACAAAAGGCAAAAGAAATAAATTAAAGAGATTCCCTAATTCAAATGGCAAAAATATGAAAAGAATTGCTCTTAGACATGAGTATAAGAATTATTTAGTTTAGACGTGGCAAAACAAAGTTTAGTTTCTAAGCTTTGTACAATTATTTAGGACATGTTGGGAGTGAATCTAAAATAGTTAAAATTACTTTTTGATATTTTCAAAATCACTCTAAAACATATTTTATTCATTTAAAATTAATTTTGTTGATATAAAAATTATATTTAAAAATATAAAATTAAATGTAAAATTAATGTTGAGTGATTAAAGATGTGTTTTGGAGTAATTTTGTACATGACAAAATAAATTTTAACAATTTCAAAATCACTTCCAAACACACACATAATTATTATTATCTTGAATAATGAACTTATTTACTAATACATTTTTAAGATTTTTAAAACCATAATTATTTTTGGTTGCAAAGGACCATAAATTACCTTATAAATGGTTGTTTATAGGATTTTTTTTTTCAAATATAGTAAAATGAGCCAAAATATTTATAAATATAGCAAAATATCACTTTATATCGTTAACAGACCGTGATAATTTGCTATATTTGAAAATATTTTCAACTATTTTTCTGTATAAAATAATTACTCTCGTTAAAAGTATATTTCTATATTTTGAGAATTTAAACGAAAAATAACAATTTGCATGTCAAAACATAGATTAGAAAAACCAAGTCAAACTATAAAATATGTTAATATCTTTTCTTAACATTAATTTTATATTATGATTGAAAAAACTTGGGAACTACACATTAAAAAAAAACCTACACAGTATATTTTCTCTAAACCACATAAAAGTTTCTACTTTCCATCGAAATATAATATAATTCAAACCAAAAATATTGGTTTTAAAATTGGAAGAAAATCATGGTATATGATAACCAATTAAGAAAAATGTAGGAAGGGTTGACAGAGTAGAGATAGTAGAGAGGACCACAATCTCTCAACCTTTCCCCAACATGAAAATATTCCAAAGATCTGATGAACCAAATTGGATTGATGGGTTATAATTCCCCTCCAACCAACAACATGAAGAGAGAGGTGAGTTTTGTTCTAACTTTTTACCTATCTTTCATATTTGAAATTTGTTTTGCCAAAAGGCATATGTTATCTACCAAGAGATGATCATAAATTAAAATTCTCACTTATGTGTTGCTCAACTAAAAAATATGAAAAGGTTTCTTTTTTCTTTTTTAAGAAAATAGTTTTATTATTATTATTATTATTATTATTTTAATTGATTATTTGACATTTTTAGAAAAAAAAAAAATTGAATTTTTAATCAGATTTCAAAAACAACAAATTGAAGTCTTTAAAATCTACTTTAAAATTTAGCTTACATTTTGAAAACGTTTTAAAAGTAGAAGACAAACTCATGGTTGAAAATAGTGTTGACACGCTTAGTTTACAAAATCAAAAAATAAAATACCAAATAGTTATTAGACGGAAACTTAATCTTAAATGTAATTTAGTTGTTTATAGAAAAATTGATTATCTCCTAATACAGGAAATCAACCACATCAAAATAATTTCAAAATTATAGGGAGTCTAGTAGCATTAAATGTCAATTCGAGTATAACTAGGTGTATATTATATTAATTATCATTTCAATGGTTGATGGTCGATCTTCACTAGAGCTAGTGTGAAGTAATAAAAATATTTGGTTAAAATATCATTTTAGTCCCTATACTTTAAATCTCATTCAATTCTAATCCTTTTACTTTCAAATATCCCATTATAATCTATATATTTTAATCAATCTTAAAAATAGTATTTGTTATAATTTTATTGTTTATGTTTTTTGTTTCTAAAAAAAATGGTCTCAATTAACACTCTCTTTATAAATCTTGGAAACATAGACACACAGTGCCTTTACATGAAAATTATTATTATTACTTAATCATTATTGATAAACAAAATTAACTTCCCAGGACTAAATTTAAGATTAATTGAAAATATAAAACTTAATTCAAACTAATAAAATACCAAGACTAAAATAGAATAAAAAAAATATAGGAGTTCGTTATTTTAATAAAAAAAATCCATTTTTATATCCATTGAAAATTTAAAATAGAGAATAAAATTAGGTGGGAGCAATGACTAAAATATTAGTCGATATATCTATAAATTAGAGGGTTTGACATTGATATTAAAAATTAATCGACCTCTATACACACTAATATCCATATCTATAAACTAAAAATATACTAAAATTTTACTGTCTATCCACAATAGATCGCGACAAATTACTATTGATGTTATGACATTGATAGTAGTCTATTGCAATCTATTGCGATCTATCGCAATCTATTACAGTCTATCGCAAATAGACGATAATATTTTACTATTATTTATAAATATTTTCAGCAATTTTGTTATTTAAAATAATTTTTCTTAATTCTAAAATTAATGATATTTTCACTTTGTTTCTTTTTTTTTCTTTAAATTATTACTTAAATAGCTATTAATTGATATATCCTTGAAATGAAAATAGCAATAAAGAAAGATATGAGATTGATATTTTAATGGATTGGTGGTGGGAGTGGAATAATTAGTGGGAATTGCGACTGTCCTCTGGAAAATCCAGAAGCTAAATATTTGCTTCCTTCCTTTAGGCTTCAACTTTATACAAAATCATCTCTGTAAAAGCAGAGCAAAAGAAATAGAGTCGTTTTCATGGTGGCGTTAATGGGGGCCCTCATTTCGATTCCCATGTTTGAACTATAAATACCCACTTTCCTCTTCACCTTCCTTAGCAACCTTCTTCTTCTTCTTCTTCTTCTTCTTCTTCTTCTTCTTCTTCTTCACTTTTCTGCAACTCTGCACCTTCAGTGGTCTTTCTCTTTAGACCGCTGCTGGTTGCTATTGTTGCTTATCTCTCTTCCCCCTAATTCAATAACATGTCGCCATTGAAGATCTTTCAAGCTTCTTCTTTTCCTAACCACAACAAACAGGGCATCGTCGCTGTTCTTTCTTCTGACTCTGAACACTCCCAAATTCAACCTTCTTCTCTCCGAAGAACTCTCTCTGCTGATATGTCTTCCCACAAATGGATCTCTCACATGAAAAAAGTGGCTTCTTTTCAAGAATTTCACACGCCAAAAACAGAGGATGAACATGAAACAGAGAGTGTTGGTGTTTGGAGCACTATCATCAAAGAATCCCGTCAAGATTCCAAACCTATTTCTGATCCTTATGTTCATCCTCTTCTTAAACGATCTGGGAAGTGGTTGAGTGAAAAGAGCCTTGAGATTTGTACGGAAAGCCTCGGCTCCGAGACTGGCTCCGATGGGTTCTCGTCATATCCGTCGTCCGAGAACGGAGATACCAATGAGGAGGAGGAAATTATTCTTGAAGGTACTCAAACATTTGAGGAGGAGAATCAATGGAAGCCTGTGAAGATTAGCTATAAGAAGTTACCGCCCCGCCGGTCGATTCCTCCACCGCTGCCTACGCTTTCTGGCCCGGATGGTGAGTCGTTGAGGATGCGGCCTCACCGTGACAATGGGCGGTTGGTCCTTCAGGCCATGTCCGTGCCTTCACAAAACAACTTCCACGCTCAACGTCAAGATGGTCGCCTTGTTCTCACACTCCTAAATCGTCATCCAATCAATCAGGTAATAAATCATTACTAAACTCAAAAGTTTGAGGACCGATAGTCATTCACGTTCATTAAACATTTTGAGTATAAAAACGACTTTCTATTCTTATAAAATTACTTTTAAACTAAAAAAATTAAGGCAAAAGTGTTACACTAAATTTAATTCTTTGATACGTTTTCCTAATCCAGGTCGAGAAAAACGACGATTCCGAAGAGGAAGAGGAAGAAGAAAAAGATCCAAAAATGGCAAAATCATTAGAATTCCCAAGTGGGTTAGTAAACACGC
This sequence comes from Citrullus colocynthis, assembly GCA_031780015.1. NCBI lineage: Eukaryota > Viridiplantae > Streptophyta > Magnoliopsida > Cucurbitales > Cucurbitaceae > Citrullus > Citrullus colocynthis. Next base: position 25,279 of record QLSR01000340.1, read on the forward strand.
ACAGATTAGCATCAATAATGAACAGCAAATCCATAGCTTTACTCAGCAGGAATCCATCACTCCCACCACGTCCCCAGGCAGCTCAGCCAATAATAGGCTGCGCCGCACTGCCCGCAGCCGTGCCGTTAAATGCCCATGAGTACTACTGGCGATCAAAGCCAACGGCGAAGGCGGGAATGGCCATGAACCCGCTCAGAAAGGTTATGATATGCAAGAACAGAACAGTAAATGAAGAAGAGAAATTTGTAGTAATGTGTTCAAATGGGAGTTGTAAGGATGTCCGGCGGACAGTGGTGTTTTGGGAGCCACGGTGCATTGCCACTTCCTAAAATTATTCCCATATTCATTTCCAAGCCTCTAACTGTTTTACCTAAATTTGATGTTTTTTTTTTTTTTTTTTTTTGNTTCATGAGTAATTATAATTAGTATGGTTTTTTAATATATTATCAACCACATTTCGAACCGTTGTTTAAATTGAAATTTAACTTTTAAATATGCTACTAAACACATATCTAAAAATATGAAATAAAACTCGATAATGAAACCACAATTTTCAACAATAGAAAAAACATAAAAAAAGAGTGATCTAACACAAAAAGTAACTTGTTACATACAGTGTTATAGCAATTCTAAGAACAAACAGCAAAGCACAAATAAAAATACTAAAAGACAGAATACAAGGTTTGATAACCCAGTTTGGTGCAATACCATCAACATCTGAGGGCATGCGCCCAAAAAAGATAATTTCACTAATATAAAGTCAAATGATTACAACGTTGTACTTATTTGTAAATAAATGACAATTACAGTCACACACAAAATAGTGTGCATCTTTCAATGAAACTGAGCTCTTTTTCGACCGATGGGATAGGCGGAAGCTAAACCTGAGGGGACCGAGGGCTCCTCTTTCTGCTTTCAGAGTGTCTGAGGAGCTTGGATCAAACTCGTAGGACTTACACTTTTTGCACTGCTTGTATCCCGAGTACCAGGGGTAGGCGGTCCGACAAACCCGAGAGTAACGAGGACTATCTCTTCACCTCAAAACTATATGGGGTACTTTCTATGAGAGCAGACTTCCCTAATCTAATAAGGATAGAAGCCTTTACGTAATTGGCAACTACTTAGGTTTCGGATAGTTACCTAAGCTAAGGTTTGGAACACTCGACAAACTAAGTAATAGTTAGGTTCGGAGTTAAAATCAGTTTTCCAAAGATCTGGGGATTCTTTTAGTTGTTGACTAAGACGAATATTCCCAAAACAAGAAAAGCTATGATGCTGGAAAGCTTGTCTCCGGTAGGGCTAGGAAAGTAGGGACTAGACAAAGCCTTACCCTCATGTTAGGCGTCTTTGTTAACGAAGTGACAGAAGTTTGGAGGTACAAGCTCAACGATAGGATAGGAGTCCTGTCTTGGAAATAAGGTTTGGCACTTAGCCCATTAGATAGGACTACTGGTTTGCAGAGTTCATCACTTGGTTAGCAGAAAGCAGAGTTAGAGGTTAGTAATGCTGCACAGTCATAAGTAGTAAAACATAGAATTATAATAGATGAGTGGGAACTGTGAACTTATTCTTTATAGTCAATATGGCCAATTTGGGTACTAGTAAGTGATAGAATGAAATACCTTATCTACATCTTCAATTGCATTTTATTTTCCTATAGGGAATCATAAAAGCAATGAAGTAAGTCTCTATTTACCCAGCGGGGTTAGCAACATTTACCACATCAATGACTATACTACCTTAGTATCTTCCTTACTCTTGAACCTAGCTTGTGTCCCACGTGAATATGATACCCTACTTACAGCAGGCTTGCTTAGAGAAGGCTTGCAATAGGCACTTTCCGCTCCCTTCAAATAAGGTATTTGAAAAGGATTGGCTAACAAGGAAGAAGGAAAACACACTACCTGACCAATGACAAGGTTTGCAGTGGAGTTAGAGTTATACTTTTCGAATGCAAGCTTGTAAATGATAGGTGTAATTACTAATATATCTATCCGCATCTTTACCCACATTACCGGAATCTAAATCAAATGGGTCTTATAAAAGGCCAACACACTGTTGGATTGAGCTCAAGTTAACTTCTTTTACATTTCATTTTCATAGTACCTTAAAATGCTCTATTTAGAAAAAAAAAGAAAGAAGAGAATTTCTTGAAAAATCTGGAATTATATACAAAAAAAACATGAGAATATTTTTTGGTGTTGAGGGAATTGCACTCCTAAGTGTGAGATTTCGACTAAACGAGATCATTTATCTTTCCACCTTCAAATGAAGATCATTTCACTTAGAAAAACTTAAGCTCCCCCTAAGTATGAAATCCCTTCTCAAGATATAGTAGGATGAATCAATATGATCTAGAGGATGTCTCAAGATCAACAGTAACAAAAGCTTCACAATCGCAAGGATTAACACACTTATATTTTCAGCACAAATAGAAAACAAAACGACTCACATGTTCTGCAAAGTGGTAACCTTAAAAAGAGAACAACATCCACTTATATATGCACAATGTAAAAGAGGAAACAAACTCAAACAATAATCTGCAGATCTTGAAAAAGGGAACAAAATTGCGAGAATAAACACCAAAAATTTTCCAAATAAGGAAAGTATATTATAGCTAATACTAAATCTCTAAAAAAAAAAAAAAAAAAAAAATCAAATAGTTATCCAAACAAGATTGAAAAAATTATACACATGACAAATTTAGTATATGAAAAGTTTATCTTTCCCTATGAAAAATTTCTTACCATGCTCTTATTCACATCATTTGCAACATGTCCCTTCAACTAGAGAATTCTTCTTGGCTTTTGAATACGTAGGCATGTGCCTCTACATTATCTCATATTTCTCATCTTTTGGCCCTTTTTCATAATTGAGTGGTACATCACTTGATCTAAACAAGTATCTCTTCAAATGTCTAATAAAAAACATATTCATTCAAATGATCACGAAAAGATGAATAAAAATACTAAAAAATTATATGAGTTGTCTTTTTAAGTGTTTAAAAGTATTTTTTTTAGCACTTAAGAAACACTTTTTTAAGTGTTTAAAAAGTCAATCCAAACATAACTTTCATCAACTCAATTGGAGGATAAAGAGCACAAATGCAAGCATACGACACACTTCGTTATCTTCATGAATTCTCCATCTCATACCTATACGATAGAAATCTCATTCCATCATTTCAACCTGCATTTTGCTTGCATCTTTTTTCAGTCATATACTAAAGCATTACTTACGTATCTCACATCAAATTTGTACCATAAGAAAACCCGCCACACAAGCTTTCTAATAAGAAATTTCTACTATTACTGTAGTATGAATAATTTTTCATACTACTTCCAATTCTTGCCATGTCAGCATACTTTTAAAATTAACGTGGAATCTGCTAGCACTGAAAAGTATTTATAAAAGCAAATTTTTAATGTGAACAAAATAAAGGACATATCGTATTCTCTTAGTATTAGAAATTTTCTCATTTTCTAACTTAGACTCCGGTTGATGATTATTTAGATTTCAATTTTTAGTTTTTGGAAATCAAGCCTATATACACCCATTCCACATCTAAATTTCTTGGTTTATCATCTACTTTCGACCAATGTTTTGCTCTTAAAAGCTAATTTTTACTCTTGGAATTTCACTAATAATTCAACTCTTACTCAAGAATGATGAATCTATTGTAAGAAATTAGGACAAAATAAGCTTAACTTAAAAACTAAAATATAAAAACTAAATGATTATCAAACAAAATTTTAATTACTAGGTATTTAATAATAGGTCTTGTGACAGAAAATTAATCATATAAAAGATATTACAAAAAAACCAAAAATTCAAACTATAAAGTTGACAATAAAGGACTAACTTTGTAATTCCCTAATAGTATAAGAATAATGATATTAAATTATGGAAAGGTTTAAAGTACATACAAAATCTAAACGCCATCTTTGACTGAGTGGGAGTGTCATGTCTGTCCATAAAATTGAATGGCTCTTCTTTTGCCTAGAAAATTTGAAAGCCAATAAAGATTTCGAATTGGGTCATTTCCAATATGAAACTGCTCTCTATTATGGGAACGCTTTGCTTTCTATCACTTTCAAATTTCTCATTGGGATGGATAATTTATTATTATATACCATGTACAAATATCACCCTAACTTCTCTCTTCAAATTCGTCTTTTCAATCTTTTAGAAGTTGGTTCTGGGACGCAGAGCTGGTTATAATAGTATTTGATAATTACTATAATATTTGAGGTTATAATATATAATATATGAGAGTTGAGAAGTTTGTGTTTGAAGTGTAGAATATTTTTGTCTTGATTCAGGAAGTCTTTGTTTATATTTAGTATAAGGTTTGGGGTATTGATTTATTTAGCACAAAATTCTAATATATGGGTCTAGGTAAATTATGTATGAAAATGACTCCCAATGCTGAAGGACTTGGAGAAGTCATTTGAGTAAATTATGTAC
>QLSR01000340.1:30092-68462 GCA_031780015.1 Citrullus colocynthis
GAATTTCACTAATAATTCAACTCTTACTCAAGAATGATGAATCTATTGTAAGAAATTAGGACAAAATAAGCTTAACTTAAAAACTAAAATATAAAAACTAAATGATTATCAAACAAAATTTTAATTACTAGGTATTTAATAATAGGTCTTGTGACAGAAAATTAATCATATAAAAGATATTACAAAAAAACCAAAAATTCAAACTATAAAGTTGACAATAAAGGACTAACTTTGTAATTCCCTAATAGTATAAGAATAATGATATTAAATTATGGAAAGGTTTAAAGTACATACAAAATCTAAACGCCATCTTTGACTGAGTGGGAGTGTCATGTCTGTCCATAAAATTGAATGGCTCTTCTTTTGCCTAGAAAATTTGAAAGCCAATAAAGATTTCGAATTGGGTCATTTCCAATATGAAACTGCTCTCTATTATGGGAACGCTTTGCTTTCTATCACTTTCAAATTTCTCATTGGGATGGATAATTTATTATTATATACCATGTACAAATATCACCCTAACTTCTCTCTTCAAATTCGTCTTTTCAATCTTTTAGAAGTTGGTTCTGGGACGCAGAGCTGGTTATAATAGTATTTGATAATTACTATAATATTTGAGGTTATAATATATAATATATGAGAGTTGAGAAGTTTGTGTTTGAAGTGTAGAATATTTTTGTCTTGATTCAGGAAGTCTTTGTTTATATTTAGTATAAGGTTTGGGGTATTGATTTATTTAGCACAAAATTCTAATATATGGGTCTAGGTAAATTATGTATGAAAATGACTCCCAATGCTGAAGGACTTGGAGAAGTCATTTGAGTAAATTATGTACAAAAATGACTCCCAATGCTGAAGGATACGAAGAAGGCACATGGGTAAATTAGGTATAGAAATGGCCCCATGCTGAAGGACTCGGAGAAAGCATGTGGGTGGCCGAGAAATTTGTTAAGGGGCCCTGTACTGAAGGACTTGGAGAAGGTACTCGGGTGAACCTGGTTATGAAACCTGTGTATAGACGTCGGGTGTGTTGAGAATACTCCACCCCAACTAAGGTTAATTAGACGTTGAGTAGCGTTGAGTTTAGCTCCGCCTCAACTAAGGAAAAGTTTTGAATAAACTAGTTTATGTGTATTTGTTCCATAGATGTTATGTATGTTTAAGTAATGGCTTAAGTATGGTATTGTTGATTATGGCTAAAATCTATGTTTTGCATCCATTGCTTAGTGAAAACTTTAAAGTTAGTCACTCACTGGGCGTTTTAGCTCATGTTTTCCTTGTTTCTCTGTTTTCCAAGTAGCGAGCGTGTTCGGGGTGCTTAACCTACAGAAGATGCTCGTTTGGGCCGGTCTTCAGAGTCTAGTAACTTGATAATTGTAAATCTTGAACTTAAGTTGTACATATAGTGAGGGTTGAGGGAGTCATGTGTAGTTGTTGTAATTATTAAACACTTTGAGATAGCTGAATTGATATGACAACTTAACCCTGATTTAGTTATGTTGTGTAATTATAGTATAACTGTTTATCAGGTATTGGTTAAAGTTTAAGGTTGGCAGTGGATGCCTTGAGAAAGGCCATGTGTACTGTCTTCACACTCACCCCTGGGTTAGGAGGGTACCTAGGAGGGGGTGTGACATACATGCATCAAAACTAAGGAAACTCAAAATTATAGAAATTAAGTATATGTTTGTTGGCTTTACAAAAGGGTGAAAGGGTTTCAAATGCGGCATCCTATAGAAGGAAGGTTCATTATGAGTAGGGATGTAACCTTTAGAGAAAAGGAAATTTTGATGCAAAAGGAGCAAGGAATTCCTAAAAGTCTAGAACATGCTACGAACTCAATTGAAGTGAAGGAAGCTAGGAATCTACCTTCTTAAACTAGCCCACCAAATGAACCAGAGGATGATGAGGAGATGACAATAAAACTACTTAAACTGATGTAAGTCAATATATTCCTTGGCCAGAGGCAAATTGAGGAGGACAATAGTATCTCTAGCTAGATATTTAGAAATTAACTATATGAATCTTATTCTACATGCCACAATGATTCTTAATGATAAAGAATCCTCAACCTTTGAGAAAGCTATAAGCAGCTCATATGCTAAACTTTGGATGGAAGTTATGAGTGAGGAAATGAACTCACTACAGACTAATGAAACTTGATCACTTGCACCTTTACCTAATGGTTATAAACCTATTGCATCAAAATGGATCTACAATATCAAAGAGAGAATAATCAGTGATCAACAGTCTAGGTATAAAGCAAAAGTGGTTGTAAAAGGCTTTACATAAAAATAGGATATTGATTACACTAAAATATTCTCCCTAATCGTCAAATAGACCACTAACAAACTCCTATCAATAGTTCCTCAAAATAACCAAGAATTGGATCAATTGGATGTCAAAACAACCTTTTTACATGGACATCTAGCTAAGATAATCAACATGGTTCAACCTAAAGGGTTTGTAGTCAAAGGGAAAGAAGATCTATACTACCTATGAACAAATCCATTTATAGACTAAGCAGTCCCCTAGATGTTGGTACAGGAGGTTTAATGACTATATTGAAAGTCTAGGGTTTATCAGAAGTTGTCATGACATTTGTGTTTATGTGAACTCATCCACTTATAAAGGTAAGGTATACTTACTTCTCTATGTTGATGATATGCTCCTTGCAGAAAGCACCAAAGAAGACTTAATTCATGTTAGCATCTCCTAAAGAAAGAATTTGACATGAAGAACATGGGTGAGTCAGAGAAAATCCTTGGAATTGAAATAAATAGAAGTAGGGGTCTATCTACCCTAGATATTAGTCAATCACACTACTGTCAGAAAATTATTAAAATGTTCAATCTAAGTGAAGCTAGACTTGTTGCTACCCCAATTGCATAACATTTCTAGTTATCCCCAACTAACTCTCCCAATTATCTCTTCTCTCTTCCTTCATCTCCTTTTCTCTTTACCAAGTTCTGCAAAATAGAACACAACATTTCGATCCTAGGAGGATTGGGTCATACAAAGAAAGAAGGCGAAATTTGTTACCCAAATTTGCTCTAAATAATTAACCATTCTCACCAAAACTATAGTAGCGACAAGAGCAGGTCGAACATAGGGAACTGAATTTCTCTATCAAACTGTTAATAGCTCAAGGGTAACCAAGAGGGACATTTTGGGAATTGTCTTGTTGAATCACAAAAAATAAATTTGTATAAAATAAAAGTAAATGAGATTGAGTTTGAATAATAATAATATCTATTTTAGGCTTAAGAGTTATTTTTCCCAATTTTTGCAACTCGATCAAGGATTATTCAAATGCTCCTTGTGACATCCAAAATTTTTAGGTAATTTTAAATTAATTATCTTGAATTATTTGGGTAATTATTTAAACTTTTAAGGCTTAACTAAATTATGTTGAAAGGATAATTCAATTTAGATTGAACATGATGAAAGATTTTGGTTTAATTCAACTAGTAGAAAATTGAGTTTAGTTTGGAGTTATGAAAATTGAATTTAATTNAATCCATTTATAGACTAAGCAGTCCCCTAGATGTTGGTACAGGAGGTTTAATGACTATATTGAAAGTCTAGGGTTTATCAGAAGTTGTCATGACATTTGTGTTTATGTGAACTCATCCACTTATAAAGGTAAGGTATACTTACTTCTCTATGTTGATGATATGCTCCTTGCAGAAAGCACCAAAGAAGACTTAATTCATGTTAGCATCTCCTAAAGAAAGAATTTGACATGAAGAACATGGGTGAGTCAGAGAAAATCCTTGGAATTGAAATAAATAGAAGTAGGGGTCTATCTACCCTAGATATTAGTCAATCACACTACTGTCAGAAAATTATTAAAATGTTCAATCTAAGTGAAGCTAGACTTGTTGCTACCCCAATTGCATAACATTTCTAGTTATCCCCAACTAACTCTCCCAATTATCTCTTCTCTCTTCCTTCATCTCCTTTTCTCTTTACCAAGTTCTGCAAAATAGAACACAACATTTCGATCCTAGGAGGATTGGGTCATACAAAGAAAGAAGGCGAAATTTGTTACCCAAATTTGCTCTAAATAATTAACCATTCTCACCAAAACTATAGTAGCGACAAGAGCAGGTCGAACATAGGGAACTGAATTTCTCTATCAAACTGTTAATAGCTCAAGGGTAACCAAGAGGGACATTTTGGGAATTGTTTTGTTGAATCACAAAAAATAAATTTGTATAAAATAAAAGTAAATGAGATTGAGTTTGAATAATAATAATATCTATTTTAGGCTTAAGAGTTATTTTTCCCAATTTTTGCAACTCGATCAAGGATTATTCAAATGCTCCTTGTGACATCCAAAATTTTTAGGTAATTTTAAATTAATTATCTTGAATTATTTGGGTAATTATTTAAACTTTTAAGGCTTAACTAAATTATGTTGAAAGGATAATTCAATTTAGATTGAACATGATGAAAGATTTTGGTTTAATTCAACTAGTAGAAAATTGAGTTTAGTTTGGAGTTATGAAAATTGAATTTAATTTGAAGATTTGGATTTGGGTGAGATTTATGAATTTGGTGAAAAATGGATAAGTTATTATGGAATTGAAATTTAAATTGGTGGAATTGGTTGTTAGGAGATTATTTAATTAAATTATTTTAGGTGGATGGGAAGGATTTGATTTTGATGTGATGGAAAAAAAAAAAAGAAAAAGAATATTAAATAAGTTTTATATTTTGTTTTTGAGAAAGAAAATGAAAAGAAATAGTATATATATGAATATGTTTTTTTTTCTTTTAAGGAAAAAGAAATAAGTTTTATTTATGTATTTATAATAATGACTTTGTGAAGCGTGCAAAGTAGAAAGAAAAGAAAAAAAAAAAACATTCCTTTTTCTTCTTATCTTCGTAACCAACGCTGGCAACTGAGACCCACTTCTCCAGCCGTCGCCATTTACTACATCGGTAAGGCTAATGTTTGATAGATTCTTTTTACTGTCTTGCTGGAATCTTGAGGTTTTTTATTGGTAAGTTGGAGTTTTTGAGTCATTGTCCACTAGTTTCAAGATATTTCGATAAGTTTTCAAGAGGGGATCTCAACTGAAGTTTGAATTAGTTTTGGATCAAGCCGTACTTTTGGGTTTGATTTAAGAATTTTATTCAAAGATGATAAAGAGTTTGGATTGCTTATTTAATTGGACTTAAATTTAAGGTAAGTGATTCTACTATTGGAATGCTTTTGAGCCAAGCGAAAAATTAGATATTTGTTCATATACATGTTTTTAACCATTTTTTTAAAAGTATAAATGTCATGTGATTTGATATAAATTGTGAGTGTTTTATTCCGTACTTGAACTGGTGCATGAAAGTGATGTACTAAGATTGATTTGTTGTTATGATATTATACATATTTGTCAAGACTGTTTAGCATGACATTATTTATGAGATTTTATGTGGGACTCTCACATTTGTGAATGGTGCGTGAAATTATGAGTTTGGATGCAATCTATTTACTTTCCCACGGTATTTGACTGCCCGAAAGGGGTGCATGTCCAAGTGCTCTAGTGCATGAAAGTGATGTGCTAGGATTGGTATGTGTGAAAGTGACACATATCTAGAGGGAATTAGGGTGCATGAAAGTGGTGCACGCCCAATGAGTTATGTGTATATGTAACGATCTGACCCCTAGGACCCAAGTCAGATAGTCACTCATACATACATACAACTTAACCAACATCTTTTAAAAGAAAATATCCACAAAATACTCATAAAGTATAGAAACCTTTCAAAGTTTTATAATTCTTGAGAAAACATTCAGATGGGCATCTGATATCTCAAAACATCCAAATAAGAAATTCGATTACAAAAGCATTAAAATCATAACAGTGTTTTCAATAACAAGAGTAACTCAAAATACTAGAACACGTAGAAATATATGTAGTTCATGCAAAAGCTCTAGTTTAGTCTCCATTGGTCATTCAAGGTTTCTTCACATCGTTTGCCAGAGTGTCTTTTCCTTTTTCCTGAAAAGAAAAACATAATAAAAGAGTGAGTATAAAATACTTAGTAAGTAACTCCACTACTGGGATCAGGCTAAACACCCATATCCAAAAGGTGCACGAGCTTAAATATCATACAAATCTATTTTAAACTGTGATGGTCATCTAGTGAACGATTTAAACCATCCTAGCACACATCTGTGGTCGGAAGGCTCACAAATGTAGCAGGGCACCCATCAATTCCCGATAATATAGCAGGAAATCTGTTGGCCTCCGAAACATAGCAGGAAACCTGTTGGTCTCCGAAACATAGTAGCATTAAGAGGGCAATTGTCACATCTTAATTTAATACATAACATGTTTTCAATGAAATTCAACTTAGATCTCAACACATAATCGCAGAGCTCCACATAGGTTTCTATCATTCATATGCTAAAATCAGTCTTATACTATTATAAATCCCATGCTAAAATAAGTATCATGCCAGAATCATTCCCATACTAGTATCAATCTCATGCTATCATGAACACATATAAGAAACAGATCTAGTCATAATAGGCCTTTTCAATTTCCCTAAACCAAACAGTCAATCAGCTAACTAATTTGTCTATCACATGGGCAAGTCTTGAGTAGTAAGATTACTTACCTCGCACCAAGCTTGAATAACAACCATCAGACCTTCCCTTAGGTCGATAAGACTCGCCACACACATCCTAACCATAAAACATAAAACAAACATAAATTCCTACAACTCTTAGGTGCAACAATTCAACTAAAACACAATGAAATACGAAAACGATGAGCAATCAAGTTCCAATCGAGAAACCCGTACCGAACACCAAAATCTCTGACAATAACCACCAGTGGCAAGACTGATTGACAGCAGCGAAACTATCTGACCAAAGAGCGGAACCAACAGATTGGTGACGAGCAAAACTAGTGAGATTGGCGATGCGCGAGACTAGCGAGATTAGCTGAAGGTGAGCGAAACTTAGCGAATTAGCGAGACTTCATATTAGTGAGATTTACGAATTTAGCGAGACTTATAGATTAGTGAGACTTTCGAATTAGCGAGACTAGTAGATGGCCAGCGAAACTAGCGAAACGACGACGACCGACACTCACATATTCGAGCGAGACTTAACAAAATCAGGGAGCGATACACACCTATGGCCAGCGAGACTATTAGATGGCAACCGATACTCAGCGAAATTGGCAACTAGAGAGATCAACAGATTGGCGGCTGGAAGCGATGACGAGCGAGACTTAAACAAATGGTGAGATTAACGAAATGACGACTGAAAGCAACACCATGAGCAAGACATTGAGGCGGTAGCAACACAATGACGATCGACGACGTCCTCAACTAGAAATTGATCGGCGACAACACACTCGGGAAGAGAAGAGAAACTATAGCTACCTCACGCAAGAAGAAAATGATGAAGATGAAGAAGAAGAAAATGTCGGGGAGGAGAGGAAAAGAGAAAGAGAATTCCAATTTCTTATTTTCCTTTTTTTTATAAAAAAAATGGCACAATTCCCGAAACTAAACCCCCTTTTAAAAGAAATTCACAACCCAATTCCCACAATTCTTTCCATTCCTCCTAACTCTCGATCTCTTCCAAATATCCCACTAACCATCTTAAATCCAAATTATAATTTTGAGACTACTCGATTTAAATGGAAACACTTAAATTACGAACAAATAAATTTCTTAACCTTAAAATTTGAAATAAATTCCCAAATAATNGACCTTCCCTTAGGTCGATAAGACTCGCCACACACATCCTAACCATAAAACATAAAACAAACATAAATTCCTACAACTCTTAGGTGCAACAATTCAACTAAAACACAATGAAATACGAAAACGATGAGCAATCAAGTTCCAATCGAGAAACCCGTACCGAACACCAAAATCTCTGACAACAACCACCAGTGGCAAGACTGATTGACAGCAGCGAAACTATCTGACCAAAGAGCGGAACCAACAGATTGGTGACGAGCAAAACTAGTGAGATTGGCGATGCGCGAGACTAGCGAGATTAGCTGAAGGTGAGCGAAACTTAGCGAATTAGCGAGACTTCATATTAGTGAGATTTACGAATTTAGCGAGACTTATAGATTAGTGAGACTTTCGAATTAGCGAGACCAGTAGATGGCCAGCGAAACTAGCGAAACGACGACGACCGACACTCACATATTCGAGCGAGACTTAACAAAATCAGGGAGCGATACACACCTATGGCCAGCGAGACTATTAGATGGCAACCGATACTCAGCGAAATTGGCAACTAGAGAGATCAACAGATTGGCGGCTGGAAGCGATGACGAGCGAGACTTAAACAAATGGTGAGATTAACGAAATGACGACTGAAAGCAACACCATGAGCAAGACATTGAGGCGGTAGCAACACAATGACGATCGACGACGTCCTCAACTAGAAATTGATCGGCGACAACACACTCGGGAAGAGAAGAGAAACTATAGCTACCTCACGCAAGAAGAAAATGATGAAGATGAAGAAGAAGAAAATGTCGGGGAGGAGAGGAAAAGAGAAAGAGAATTCCAATTTCTTATTTTCCTTTTTTTTATAAAAAAAATGGCACAATTCCCGAAACTAAACCCCCTTTTAAAAGAAATTCACAACCCAATTCCCACAATTCTTTCCATTCCTCCTAACTCTCGATCTCTTCCAAATATCCCACTAACCATCTTAAATCCAAATTATAATTTTGAGACTACTCGATTTAAATGGAAACACTTAAATTACGAACAAATAAATTTCTTAACCTTAAAATTTGAAATAAATTCCCAAATAATAATAAGATACATGAACTAACGAAAAGAAAAATTACCTAAAAATTTGGGTTGTCATAGTATAGGTAAGTGGTGTATACATAACTATGTGTATGTAAGTGGTGCACATCCCAAAATTCTTAGAGATGACCTATGGTGTATGAAAGTGATGCATATCCAAAAGATTCTAGGTATATGAAAGATATACCTCGAACCTCATGTTTAAGAGATTAAGGCATGTCTAGGGGAAAGGAGATAGTGTGAGCTAGAAACGAAAAATCTTTAGTTTCCATTAGCATGAAGTCTCAGTTCATGTTTGTATGTGATTGCACAGCCTGACCTAGTAGCGAGGTTACATACTGAGTATTTTTTTATACTAACCCTTTCTTATGTTACATTTTTCAATAAAAATAAAGACAATAAAAATAAAGACAGACAGATGTATGATAAAGAAAAGATCGTGACTGTGCCAATGGGGACTAGTCAGATGCTTCCACGCATGTTTTAATGATTTAGATTTCTAGTTTTGGTGTTTGAAATCATATTGTTAACTTTTACACTGCTAGATGTCTATACAAATTTACAATTTTGTTTTAAATTCTAGGGGTGCCCCTTTTTAGTTATTCAGATTTAATAATGAAGGAGTTAAAAACATAAATGCAGAAGCAATTAGGATTTAAAGCACTCTGACTACATCAATATTTAGAATTAAACATGCCTGTTCTTAAGACAAAAAAAAAAAAAAAAAAAAATAGAGGTTTTATACTTGCTTGTTGTAGTTCAAAATTGGAGCGATTTCTTCCAAGTTTTTTATCACAAACATTTCGTGGACCACCACAAGAATCTTCCTCGTTATTCTCTAGCCTTAGAACGAATTGTGGGATCCAGATTGTGATGAATTTGGAGCAAATTTGAGGGAAAAGAGAGTTTTTGGAGAGATATGAGTTAATAGAGATTTTCAACAAAATTTCTCAAGATTGTTAACCCCTACTCGATCTTTTTTTCTTCTATAGAATACATGCAAAATATTTCACATGCAAATTGACATTAAATTTGCTGATTATCCAACTTAATTAGGATGTGTTTGAAGATGGGTTAAGAGTGATTAACATCCTCCACCTCCTACTTCAACATGCAATTAGTGGAAAAATCCAAAATTCAATTTGAATTTCCTAAATTAAAAATGAATTCTCATTTATTTTTAAAATTAATTGTAATAGTTAATTCTAAAAAATTAATTTAACTAACAATTAATTAAATAATTAAATTAATATTAAATATTAAATTGATAATTTTTTCACTTATCCCAACAACTTCCAATCTGATAAATCTCTATTCATCCAATTAATTTTTGAATCACATTTAAATATTTATAACTCTCCAATTTCGTTTAATTCATAATTAAAACGAACAAACCGTAAATCTTACTCCTTAAATGAATTTCAACGTTTTCAAATTCTTTCATCACACTGTTCTAAGGTTTAGTTCATGAGCTAACAAGGGGACCTAATGAACCTCCAGATCATAATCTCCAATTATCCGAAATTAATGGGCTAAACTCTTTAGCCTAGTTAATTAACATTTGTTAACTACCGCGACACTCCACTATAGCCCAGTAGCTGCACTCTCCTCACTGTAGATATATTTTTGTCTACTTGTTATAACCATGATTAGTAAGTCAATCCTTCACAAGTTGTTCATAATTACAGCTAGGTCAAAATTACTATTTTACCCCTGTAATTACATCTCGTTTCTTAAGTTCCATTGATCCTCCAATGAACAATTGGTTTGTGGTCCAACCATCAAACTGAGTCTCTCTTAGACCAATAAGAGGGTGGGGCCCCTTGTTCAAGACCCGGAGTCAGCACTTAAGGGAACAACTTCTCTACTAACCTAGAATTAGGTAAGAGTGAATTCCAATCTCGCAAGACTATGTCCCCCAGCAACCCACTTGGCCTTATCCCTAAAATGGAAGGCTTATTGAGTCGGTGAACTCGGGTCACTCTCACTCATGTAGATTAAAGGAAAATCACAAATAAATAGGAGTTCATAGTTAGCTCAGGATTAAGTTCAAGTTACCTAGGTCATCATGTTGAAGTAACCAGTCTTAATAGTAAACAACGTTATAAAGTAAAAGTGATTATTTCATGGTCCGGTCTTATGCAAACTCATTGCTTATGATGCTCCCACTCTGATGTCTTTACATGAATGATATAGGATCACATTGTTTGTATCAAATACAAAGTAGGCCGCATCCATAGTGTCCCTAGGATAAGAAAGGTACTTAACCTTATCCTTATACTATAGACCGTTTTGGCTATTACCTAAACTTGATCCACTTTTATGTCTACACACATAAAATCTAAGTATTCAAACTATAGTCTAAGGTTCTTAGTTTAGTGGATTTAATAAATGCGATTCACATATTCAATAAGATCTTTACTAAATAAACCTCGATAACAACTTTATTGAGAATATGTTCAAAGTTTACAAACTACAAGTTTGAGGACACGTGGTAACGACTTGGTGTAAGTCCAAGTTTACGAAACCCACCAATAAAAGTTATTTTATTTAATAAAATTCTTTTGATTTTAGTCTAAATTATGAAAAGGTTCGTTTTAAGATGTTTGCATGCATGTGGTAACGATTTGGTATAAGTTCTAGGAAGTCAGTCGTTACACTCTTAAATTGTCTACCTTAGCTGCCTCACCTAGAAATGCTAGGTTACGGTCCAAATCATAAATTAACCAAACTTATAGATGATCGCATCCTACTAATTCAGTTAATTGTATTAAGATCGAGGAAATTGCCAGGTCAAACGTTTAATTGGAACACCAAATCAAAAATTCAAATGAATTATCCACTAGGTTAATTAGGCAATGTTTGTTGAGAAAGATTTACTACTCCGGATTAACATGTAATTAAATGACACGCGTTGCAAATTAAACCTTAGCAATTGACTACATTTTATACGTAGAATCATAATCAATCATCATATATAAACCAAGAAGAAATTGTCGATAATATAGGAAATTATAGAAAATAACATCAAAATCTCACACATGTGCAACCATGGGAAACCAACTCAATGCCTAAGTTAGAAAAAGATACCTTTAGCATATAATATTCATAATAAACATCAAGGTATTATTTTAGTACATTTAGTAATCAAAAAATGGAAGAAAAGAGAAGAAACGAGAGAAAAGTTCGTGCTGAAGGTGGCTAATGTGACTTCTTAAACCTAGGCAATAGAAAAATTCTTTTATAAAATCGTGACATTATTGCAATGCTAGGGTACAACATCACAACGCTGACAAGAACTAACATGTGTTTTCGGATCGGAGAGTTGCGACGCTCTAAGGCAGCGTCGCGACTCTGTGGCATTTTTCCAGAATCTCAACTTGGGGAAAAAGCGTCAAGATGGCGCCGATGCTCTATTTTGGTTCGTTTTAGCTTCATTTCAACTCTAACTCCTGGTTGTACCTCACAGGTGCACGATATCTATAAAATGATAAAATAAACATATAAAACCAAGGGAAAATATTGAATTAAGTGGAGAAAGATAGCAAATTTTCGGTGCTATCAACCATGATAACTTTTCAAGTTATCGGGTCAAGGCATGCAAGGGGCATGCCCCATTTTAGTCATTTTTCTAGGTTCGACTGAGGTTGAGCACCTTCTCCTAGGTCAATTTTTGTCCTATGGTGTAGCTTTCGGTGGAAGGATGGCTCAACTATTTTGTGAAGGGATTGAAGCCCACAGCGGAAGTGATTTATCACTTTTGTCTTCGATTTGGATGATGAAAAATTTATACAATTAAAATTATGCACATAGAACAGATTCATCACATGTTGTTCAATCTAGGTTAAGCATGAATTTTAATGAGAAGAAGAAAACTTACCCTCAAAGATAACTTCATCTTTCACTTCCTATTCCAATGAACGAATCTTCCAGCAATTCCTCCTTCCACATACAAGAATCAGCTTGTNCAGTCTTAATAGTAAACAACGTTATAAAGTAAAAGTGATTATTTCATGGTCCGGTCTTATGCAAACTCATTGCTTATAATGCTCCCACTCTGATGTCTTTACATGAATGATATAGGATCACATTGTTTGTATCAAATACAAAGTAGGCCGCATCCATAGTGTCCCTAGGATAAGAAAGGTACTTAACCTTATCCTTATACTATAGACCGTTTTGGCTATTACCTAAACTTGATCCACTTTTATGTCTACACACATAAAATCTAAGTATTCAAACTATAGTCTAAGGTTCTTAGTTTAGTGGATTTAATAAATGCGATTCACATATTCAATAAGATCTTTACTAAATAAACCTCGATAACAACTTTATTGAGAATATGTTCAAAGTTTACAAACTACAAGTTTGAGGACACGTGGTAACGACTTGGTGTAAGTCCAAGTTTACGAAACCCACCAATAAAAGTTATTTTATTTAATAAAATTCTTTTGATTTTAGTCTAAATTATGAAAAGGTTCGTTTTAAGATGTTTGCATGCATGTGGTAACGATTTGGTATAAGTTCTAGGAAGTCAGTCGTTACACTCTTAAATTGTCTACCTTAGCTGCCTCACCTAGAAATGCTAGGTTACGGTCCAAATCATAAATTAACCAAACTTATAGATGATCGCATCCTACTAATTCAGTTAATTGCATTAAGATCGAGGAAATTGCCAGGTCAAACGTTTAATTGGAACACCAAATCAAAAATTCAAATGAATTATCCACTAGGTTAATTAGGCAATGTTTGTTGAGAAAGATTTACTACTCCGGATTAACATGTAATTAAATGACACGCGTTGCAAATTAAACCTTAGCAATTGACTACATTTCATACGTAGAATCATAATCAATCATCATATATAAACCAAGAAGAAATTGTCGATAATATAGGAAATTATAGAAAATAACATCAAAATCTCACACATGTGCAACCATGGGAAACCAACTCAATGCCTAAGTTAGAAAACGATACCTTTAGCATATAATATTCATAATAAACATCAAGGTATTATTTTAGTACATTTAGTAATCAAAAAATGGAAGAAAAGAGAAGAAACGAGAGAAAAGTTCGTGCTGAAGGTGGCTAATGTGACTTCTTAAACCTAGGCAATAGAAAAATTCTTTTATAAAATCGTGACATTATTGCAATGCTAGGGTACAACATCACAACGCTGACAAGAACTAACATGTGTTTTCGGATCGGAGAGTTGCGACGCTCTAAGGCAGCGTCGCGACTCTGTGGCATTTTTCCAGAATCTCAACTTGGGGAAAAAGCGTCAAGATGGCGCCGATGCTCTATTTTGGTTCGTTTTAGCTTCATTTCAACTCTAACTCCTGGTTGTACCTCACAGGTGCACGATATCTATAAAATGATAAAATAAACATATAAAACCAAGGGAAAATATTGAATTAAGTGGAGAAAGATAGCAAATTTTCGGTGCTATCAACCATGATAACTTTTCAAGTTATCGGGTCAAGGCATGCAAGGGGCATGCCCCATTTTAGTCATTTTTCTAGGTTCGACTGAGGTTGAGCACCTTCTCCTAGGTCAATTTTTGTCCTATGGTGTAGCTTTTGGTGGAAGGATGGCTCAACTATTTTGTGAAGGGATTGAAGCCCACAGCGGAAGTGATTTATCACTTTTGTCTTCGATTTGGATGATGAAAAATTTATACAATTAAAATTATGCACATAGAACAGATTCATCACATGTTGTTCAATCTAGGTTAAGCATGAATTTTAATGAGAAGAAGAAAACTTACCCTCAAAGATAACTTCATCTTTCACTTCCTATTCCAATGAACGAATCTTCCAGCAATTCCTCCTTCCACATACAAGAATCAGCTTGTGAGAGCTTCTTTTTGAAAGAAGGTGGAAAATTATTTTTCTAGGGAACTTCTTCTCCGTAATGCCAGTATGAGAGAACTAGAGAGAGAGGGGAGAACTTTTATTATATATATCACGTCAAAAGTGAAATCAATTTTTAAATTACAGAAACCCTACAACTAAAAGGAGAGAGAGAGGAGTTATAACTCCCTTCAACCACTCCCTCACTCCTCTGTAATGCAAAAGAGTTATTTTTTTTTAATCTAATAAATAAATAAAATCTAATTTCATTTCATTTTATTTTACTAATTAGTAATTAAATTCATTCATTTAATTAAATATCTTATACTTAGTTAAACGTATATTCGAATCATATTCAAATACACATCTCTCCCACAACTTATAGTTTTAATTTGAATCTCATTCGCATTAAATTTTAACCTATGATTTTAATTTGAATCTAATTCATATTAATTAATATTTGAATCTTATTCAANCATTAAGATCGAGGAAATTGCCAGGTCAAACGTTTAATTGGAACACCAAATCAAAAATTCAAATGAATTATCCACTAGGTTAATTAGGCAATGTTTGTTGAGAAAGATTTACTACTCCGGATTAACATGTAATTAAATGACACGCGTTGCAAATTAAACCTTAGCAATTGACTACATTTCATACGTAGAATCATAATCAATCATCATATATAAACCAAGAAGAAATTGTCGATAATATAGGAAATTATAGAAAATAACATCAAAATCTCACACATGTGCAACCATGGGAAACCAACTCAATGCCTAAGTTAGAAAACGATACCTTTAGCATATAATATTCATAATAAACATCAAGGTATTATTTTAGTACATTTAGTAATCAAAAAATGGAAGAAAAGAGAAGAAACGAGAGAAAAGTTCGTGCTGAAGGTGGCTAATGTGACTTCTTAAACCTAGGCAATAGAAAAATTCTTTTATAAAATCGTGACATTATTGCAATGCTAGGGTACAACATCACAACGCTGACAAGAACTAACATGTGTTTTCGGATCGGAGAGTTGCGACGCTCTAAGGCAGCGTCGCGACTCTGTGGCATTTTTCCAGAATCTCAACTTGGGGAAAAAGCGTCAAGATGGCGCCGATGCTCTATTTTGGTTCGTTTTAGCTTCATTTCAACTCTAACTCCTGGTTGTACCTCACAGGTGCACGATATCTATAAAATGATAAAATAAACATATAAAACCAAGGGAAAATATTGAATTAAGTGGAGAAAGATAGCAAATTTTCGGTGCTATCAACCATGATAACTTTTCAAGTTATCGGGTCAAGGCATGCAAGGGGCATGCCCCATTTTAGTCATTTTTCTAGGTTCGACTGAGGTTGAGCACCTTCTCCTAGGTCAATTTTTGTCCTATGGTGTAGCTTTCGGTGGAAGGATGGCTCAACTATTTTGTGAAGGGATTGAAGCCCACAGCGGAAGTGATTTATCACTTTTGTCTTCGATTTGGATGATGAAAAATTTATACAATTAAAATTATGCACATAGAACAGATTCATCACATGTTGTTCAATCTAGGTTAAGCATGAATTTTAATGAGAAGAAGAAAACTTACCCTCAAAGATAACTTCATCTTTCACTTCCTATTCCAATGAACGAATCTTCCAGCAATTCCTCCTTCCACATACAAGAATCAGCTTGTGAGAGCTTCTTTTTGAAAGAAGGTGGAAAATTATTTTTCTAGGGAACTTCTTCTCCGTAATGCCAGTATGAGAGAACTAGAGAGAGAGGGGAGAACTTTTATTATATATATCACGTCAAAAGTGAAATCAATTTTTAAATTACAGAAACCCTACAACTAAAAGGAGAGAGAGGAGTTATAACTCCCTTCAACCACTCCCTCACTCCTCTGTAATGCAAAAGAGTTATTTTTCTTTAATCTAATAAATAAATAAAATCTAATTTCATTTCATTTTATTTTACTAATTAGTAATTAAATTCATTCATTTAATTAAATATCTTATACTTAGTTAAACGTATATTCAAATCATATTCAAATACACATCTCTCCCACAACTTATAGTTTTAATTTGAATCTCATTCGCATTAAATTTTAACCTATGATTTTAATTTGAATCTAATTCATATTAATTAATATTTGAATCTTATTCAAATATATTTAAATCTCTAATATTATATAGTTTAATTTGAATCTCATTCAAAATAAACTTTATATTATAATATATCTAAGTACATTATATTAATTGTATCCTACACAATTAACATGAATTCCTTTAATCAATTTGAACACTTCAAATTCTTTCAAAACTTTCGATCCTTGTTTTAATCGTTGTGAGCTAGTAGAGACCTAATAAACCTACAAATTACAAGCCCCAATAATTCGAGATTAATTAATTAATTAAAGGAAAAAATACCTTTTTGGTCATTGAGTTTTTAAGAATAGATGCATTTGGTCCCTAATGTTTTAAATTGGCCATTTTAGTCCGTGATTTTCAAGAATAGGTTTAAATGGTCCCTCCTACTAATAAAGCTATTAAATTTAATAAAGAATTAACTAAATGATGATGTGGCAAGATGACTAGGAAAAAAATATATATTAAATTTTTTTCTCTCTTCTCTCTTTCTCGTCTCTCTCCCTCCTCTCTCTTCTTTCCCTCCTCTTTCTCTCTACTCTCATCTTCGCTTTGAATCCCTTCCCTTCCTGTCCTCTCTCTTTCTTTTTCATTTTTCATTCAAAGGAGAAAAAGAAGCTAAAAATTGAAGATAAATAAATTATAAACAACACAATACACAACACCAGAATCACCCTTGACTGTAGTTATTTTCTTCTTCTTGGTGTTTGTGGGCAGTGTCTCATTTCTCAATTAACTATTTTCTCAATTCCAGACTTTTTCCCTAATTTTCCAGATGAGTCTCCTTATGAGCCATTCCGGTGGTTTCAGCATCAATTCCTTCCAAATTTCAACCTTTAAACATTTACAACAGCTCAACACACCAGTTAATAATACCTTACATTTGGTTCGATATCAAAATCAATGACTGAAACTTTGAAAGACCACTTGAAGATGTACACAAATTTTGATATAAACCTTGTGTCATTCCACCCATTTTCATAATTAACTAAACAATCATATTTCGAAATCTACTTCCCTATGGCTTCATCAGTGCAAGGTTAATGTGAAGAAAGAAGAGTTAGATTTTAGAGAGAGAAAATTAAAGTAAAAATGGCAAGAAAGTTGATGTTAATTTCAAAATTTTAAATGACACGTTAAGTTTGTAGCTGGAAGGGAAAGTTGCATTTGAATGAAAAATGAAAAAGAAAGAGAGGATGGAAATGCAGGAGGGCTTTAGATTGAAAATGAGAGGAGAGAGAAAGAGGAGGGAAAGAAGAGAGAGGAGAATGAGAGAAAAGGGAAAAAAAAAATTAAAAATATATTTTTTTCTTAGTCATCTTGCCACATCATCATTTAGTCAATTTTTAATTAAATTGAATGATTTTATTAGTAGGAAAGACCATTTAAACCAATTCTTGAAAACTTAGGGACTAAAATGGCCAATTTGAAACATTAGGGACCAAATGTACCTATTTTTGAAAACTTAGAGACCAAAAAGGTATTTTTCCTTAATTAAATTAATAAACATTCATTAACTATGAGTCACTTCACTAAAGACTCATGGTTACACTTTTATGCACTATAGAATATGTTGCGTCCATGGATAAAACCATTACGATTATGTCCATCCTTCACGAGTTGTTTGCAATTACACCTGGGTTCAGATTTCGTTTTACTCCTGTAATTACCTCTTTCTCCTTACGTACTACTTATCCTCTCATGAACAATTTGTTTCTGGTCCAACCATAACCAACTCTCTCTCGGGCAAGTGANTTCTTCTTCTTGGTGTTTGTGGGCAGTGTCTCATTTCTCAATTAACTATTTTCTCAATTCCAGACTTTTTCCCTAATTTTCCAGATGAGTCTCCTTATGAGCCATTCCGGTGGTTTCAGCATCAATTCCTTCCAAATTTCAACCTTTAAACATTTACAACAGCTCAACACACCAGTTAATAATACCTTACATTTGGTTCGATATCAAAATCAATGACTGAAACTTTGAAAGACCACTTGAAGATGTACACAAATTTTGATATAAACCTTGTGTCATTCCACCCATTTTCATAATTAACTAAACAATCATATTTCGAAATCTACTTCCCTATGGCTTCATCAGTGCAAGGTTAATGTGAAGAAAGAAGAGTTAGATTTTAGAGAGAGAAAATTAAAGTAAAAATGGCAAGAAAGTTGATGTTAATTTCAAAATTTTAAATGACACGTTAAGTTTGTAGCTGGAAGGGAAAGTTGCATTTGAATGAAAAATGAAAAAGAAAGAGAGGATGGAAATGCAGGAGGGCTTTAGATTGAAAATGAGAGGAGAGAGAAAGAGGAGGGAAAGAAGAGAGAGGAGAATGAGAGAAAAGGGAAAAAAAAATTAAAAATATATTTTTTTCTTAGTCATCTTGCCACATCATCATTTAGTCAATTTTTAATTAAATTGAATGATTTTATTAGTAGGAAAGACCATTTAAACCAATTCTTGAAAACTTAGGGACTAAAATGGCCAATTTGAAACATTAGGGACCAAATGTACCTATTTTTGAAAATTTAGAGACCAAAAAGGTATTTTTCCTTAATTAAATTAATAAACATTCATTAACTATGAGTCACTTCACTAAAGACTCATGGTTACACTTTTATGCACTATAGAATATGTTGCGTCCATGGATAAAACCATTACGATTATGTCCATCCTTCACGAGTTGTTTGCAATTACACCTGGGTTCAGATTTCGTTTTACTCCTGTAATTACCTCTTTCTCCTTACGTACTACTTATCCTCTCATGAACAATTTGTTTCTGGTCCAACCATAACCAACTCTCTCTCGGGCAAGTGATAAGGTAGTGTCCTATTCTTAAAGACCTTGAGTCACCATTTAAGGGAACTACTCATCTACTTACCCTAAAGGGAGAAGGAGTGAATCTCATCTTGTGTAGTTATGTTTCCAACTTCCTACTTGGTCAAGTCCTCAAGATGGTAGGCTTATTGAGTCTGCGACTTGGGTCACTCTTATCCATACAAGTCAAAAGATGAGCCCTCATTGGCAGGAGTCAATAACTCATCTAGGATTAAAATCAAGTTAAATATGATCAATCCTATGAAATATTAATCTCTTTAGTCAAAATGGTGTTACAAAGAGAGATTAATTATTGAAAAATTATAGCAAATAACACAATTAGAGAAATAATCTAAAAATATAGCACACCTTTAAAATATTTGTAAATATAGCAAATGTTTACTAGTCAACTTTTAATTTTTTTAAAATTTCAAATTTGGCCTTCTCTCTCCCCTTCGCTCCTATATTTTCTCCCTATTTCACTCATCTCTCCCCGATTTTCTCTCCCAATTTCTCCCTATCTCCCCAATTTTTCACCCCCTCTCACTCCTCTCTCCGAGCTTCTCCCTCTTTCACCCCTGATTGTTATCCCCTTCTCTCTCTCCCTCCCACTCACAATTTTATCTCCCTCTCTCTCTCATGAAAGTATTTATCTTTTTACTTAAAAAGTTGTTATTATTATTTTTATCTTTTAAAAAATAGGCAAGTTGGAGTCTTAGACCCAAGATTTGAGAGTTCGTAATTATCATCATCATTTTTATAATTGCCTTAACACCAACAAGTCAGTTGTCAAATTTTATATTTTAAACGAAATGATAAATATAAATACCAAATGAAAACAGATTTGAAAGAAACCACTTTTTTAAATTATCAATTTTGCACATTTTTTAAACTGCTTTTTAATTTTAGAAATAAGAAACAAAATAATGCTTATCCAACAAAGTTTGTTTCTCAAAATATGAGAAATGAGCCCGTATTTTTTTTAGGAGTTTAAAAGTATGAAGTCTATTAGTAATAAACTATTATCATTGATAGCCTATGATATCCTTAGTAGACTAAGTCATAGTCTATCAGTGATATGCTTCTATCATTGACAAACTACTTCAATCAGTGGTAAAAGTTTATTCCTTATAGACCTATATCAACTAATGTATAATAATTATTAGTAAATACTTAAGTTCAAACAAAAGGTCTAAAACCTATAAAATCTATTAGTAGCTATCACTGATATACTAATACATGAATATCACTAATATTTGCCTAGATTTTATCATTAATATCATTGATGTCATTGATATCTACCTAATATCAATTATCAATGATATTAGTGATATAACTTAAGTATATATCAATGATATCCATGTATCAATGATAGACCTTAGGTAAATATTGGTGGTCCTTATATCAATAATAGTCGTGATATCATTGATAAACTTAATGTCAAAATATTATTGATTTAAGTGATATATCTTAGGTAGCCATCTGTAGTATGACTTAGGTAGATATCAATGATATTAATGTAGATATCAATGACTTAGGTAGATATAACTTAAGTAGATATCAATGATATTCGTGTATTGGTAATACTAATATCAATGATCAATGATAACAGTGATATACTTTAGGTAGATATTAGTGATATCCGTATATCAGTAATAATTGTGTATCTGTATATTAATTATCAATGATATCAATAATAAAACTTAGGTAGATATCAGTGATATTCATGTATCATTGACATCAAAATTAATATTTCTCAAATTGAAAGCTATCACTGATAACAAATTATAACACATTTTTCAAATCCAAGGCTATAACTAATAGCATATTTCTCAACTTGAAAATTATCACTGATAGCAGCTATCAGTGGCTATCATTGATAGTTGCTATCAATAATAACTTTCAATTTGAGAAAATTGGGAAGAAGCGTGCAAAATGGTGGTTGGGCTTGGGCTTTTTAGTCTTTTACCAACTTTTGTGCTATTTATGCAATTATTTTATCCTTGTGCTACAAATTATATTATTTTGGGCTTAAATGCCATTTATGCAACCACCCTAAGTTGTGGTCTAGTTTTATACAAATTCTTTATATAAGATACCCGCAGTCGCATGTTTTCACATGAACGATTAGGATCAAATCATTTGTAACAATTATCAAATGAATCGTACCCACAATGTTATCAGGATAAGGCACTCAATCTCGTCCATATACTATAGACCCGTTAGGTTATTACTTGAACATGATCCACCTATTTGTCAACAACATACTTTTCAAGTCTTATGAAATAACCTTGGATTTTTACTGTAATGGATAATTCATTTATTGCATATTTAATAATAAAACTAAATATTGTATTAAATAATTAATTAACTACGAGACTTCACGACACAAATCCCAACATTTTGGTCCTAGGGTTTTTTTTTTTTTTTTTTTGTTAACAATATAAGAAATCTACCATGGCACTTAAAACAATTGCAATTACTTTTCATGACAATTACTTTTGGTCATTGCATTGCACATCAAGGTTGTAGTAATGAGGCTTTTTAAAATCGTTATAGTTAATAGGGTAATTGTTTTAAATGGCCAAACTGTTGAAAATACTTTCAAATACAGCAAAATATCACTTTTCATCAGTGGTAGAAAGTGATAGACTATCATTAATAAAATACTATCATCTAGTTCGCACGAGATTTCGATAAAGGAAATTGAATTTGTTGAAATAAACTTGGCTTTATTAGTTTGTCGTATAAGTGTTACAACATATAATTTATATCTTCTAATTCTTTCCCTCCAATGCATAAACTTTAATACCTAAGTGTTGGATTTTGTGTTCTAAAACTTGTTGTTTGTAAATTTTGGAACTTATTCTCAATAAAGTTGTTATTGAATATATGAATTGCATTTATTAAATCCAATAAACTAAGAACTCCTGGCTATAGGTTAAATACTTAGACTTTATGTGTAGACATAAAAGTAGATTAAGTTTAGGTAATAGCCAAAACAGTTCATAGTATAAGGATAAGGCTGAGTACCTTATTCTGGAACAGTATGATACGGCTTACTTTGTATTTGATACAAATGATGTGATCCTATATTGTTCATGTAGAGAAATGTGAGTGGGGGTATCCTATGCAATGAGTTTGCATAGGATCGGATCATGAAATAATCACTTTTACTTTATAACACTGTTTACTGTTAAAACTGATTATTTTAAACCTGATGAACTAGGTAACTCGATCTTAATCTTGAGTTAACTATGAACTCCTGTCTGTTTGAGATTATCCTTTAATTTGCATAGATGAGAGTGGCCCGAGATTTCCAACTAAACATGCCTCCCATTTTAGGAACAAGATCAGATAGATAGCTAGGGACATAGTCCTGCAAGATGAAATTCACTCTTACTTATTTCTAAGTTAGTAGATAAGTTATTCCCTTAAGTACTGACTCCGGGACTTGAATAAGGGGCCCCACCCTCTCATTGGCCGAGGGCGATTAGGTTTGGTGGTTGGACCAGAAACCAATTGTTCATTAGAAGATCAATGAGACTTAAGGAACGAATGTAATTATAGGGGTAAAATAGTAATTTTGACCCAGTTGTAATTTCGAACAACTTATGAAGGATTGACTTACTTATTATGGTTATATCAAGTGGACAATAATATATCTATAGTGAGGAGAGTGTAGCTATTTAGCTTTAGTGGAGTGTCCTGGTAGTTAAGAAATGTCAATTAACTAGGTTAAAGAGTTTAGTTGTTTAATTTTGGATCGTTGGAGCTCATGATCTATAGGTCAATTAGGTCCCCTTGTTAGCTCATGGACTAAACCTTATTACAGTGTTTTGAATGAAACATTTGAATTCAGTTGAGGAACAAATTTTTATGATTTGTTCATTTAATTGTGAATTAGACAAAATTGGAGAGTTAGAAATATTTAAATATGATTTAAATATTTTTCGGCTGAATAGAGATTCATCGGATTAAAAATTACCTTAAGAGTGGAAAAATAATTATTTTAATATTAAAGATGAAATTAATATAATTAATTATTATTTAAATTAATTATATAATAAATTAATTTTATTTAAAATTGTTTTGTGGAAATTAATTTTAAATTGGAAATTAAAAAAAAAAATTGTGAAATTGGAAATTTCCACTCAGTGCATGGAAGTAGGATGTAGGACTCATGCAAGATCCTTCTCCTTTTTTTTCCACCTCCTATTTGATTTCCTTAATCGCCAAATTTGGTGTCATAACCATGGTGAAGTAGATCTACATGGTGTCTTCTTTAAATAGAAGAAATAAATTAAGGAAATGGTTAATGTTGGATGTAGAATTTGTTGAAAATTCTCACCTATTCAAAACTCTCCAAAACAGTGTGTTCTTCACATTTTTGCTCCAAATTCAACTCAATTTGGATCCCACAGTCTATTCTAAGGCCAGAGAATAATAAGAAGGCTCTTGTAGTGGTCCACGAAGTATTCGTAACCAGAATTTCAAAGGAATTTGATTCAATTTTAAGCTACAACAAGTAAGTACTATTCTTCTATTTTTGGTTTTAGAACAAACATGTTTAACCTTCAAAATTGATGTAATTAGAGTGCTTTAGATCCTAATTGCTTCTGCTTTTACGTTGCTAACTCCTTCACTAAGCTTGTTGATTTCTTGGATGACCAGCCTTTTGCTTGATGATCTTTATAGAGGTTCGACTTTTGGACTTTTGGATCTTCTTAGATGATCAAACTTTGAGCTTGATAATCTTCTTGGAGGATCGACCTTTGAACTTATTGATCTTCTTGGAGGATCAACCTTTGAACTTATTGATCTTCTTAGATGATTGACCTCTAACTTGTTGATCAACTTAGATCGCTCTTTGGCTTGTTGATCGGCTCAATCAACTTTCAAAAAGAGCTATTTTTATGTCCTTAATTCCCTTTGTTTGTTATGTTTTATACGACTAAATGTCTATTTCAAATCATGCATGTCAAAGTGTTATGGAGCTCCAGATGATTTGGAGCTATTGAAAGGGAAATTGGGCACCTAGAGATCAAGGACATGAAATTACCAAAATTCCCTTGGGGGCCAATGCAGCGCATAATGCAGCTATGTTGTGCACTATGCTCAAATAGTAACATTGGCAAGAGTGTAGCAATCTTCGGATTTTGATGGAAAGGCAAGGCTCGAGCGCAGCGACGCTTGAGACCTACACTACTAAAAGGGTTGAAATCCCTGATGTAGCAGAAACAGTACAGAACCAAATACGAAATTAATTGGAATTTTGAAATACCCATACACTGTAAAAAAAAATTCAAAAAACCTACTATATTAATTCTAGGGTTAAGCATGCTTTTAGAATTAGAAGCCTTACATTTGTTGTTGACTCTGAATATACGAATCTCCTTTTGGCTTCTAGATCACAAAGCACCACCACCACGAACCTCTCCTATTCTTTGAGATCTTGAGATAAAAGATTGTTGATCCTCTTCTTGATATGAGAAAAACCTTTTGCTAGAGAGAATCTTAGAGAGCAAAGAGAGAAAAAAAAATCATAGAACTCTTATAAAGTTAGGACCGTATGGAGGTGAAGGTGGAAGTTCTTTGGGAAGCAAAAGTTTTCTCAAGAATCAGAGCATATCTTATTTGTCATAAAGAATGGATCTACTCCTTTCAAATTCATTATGAGAAGAATGGCTAGTTGATATGGTCAATGAAGCACAGTGAAGATGGCCGTTATAATAAATTTAAAAAAATAAAATCTTTAATTAATTAAAAAAATTAATTTTTTAATTAACTAATTGTCAAAATAAATATCTAGTATTTAATTCAACCTACATTTGAATCATATTCAATTGTTATTCTCTCATAACTTTTAGTTTTAATGTGCATCTAATACACATTAATTTTAACCTATAGTTTTAATATGAATCTAATTCATACTAATATTTGAACTCCTTCAAATATTTAATTCTCTCAAAAATTAATTTTTTATCATATCCAAAATTAAATTTATATTACAAAGTTCAAAATAAATTTTCTATGATAATGTATCATCATACATTACATTATTTCCCTAAGTAAATTTGAATATTTCAAATTTCATTCAAAATATAAATACCTCAACACTCTTTACGAGCTAGGAAAGGTACCTAATTGACTTATAGATTAGAAGCTCCAACTATTTGAGATTAATCGGCTAAACTCATTAACAACATTAATCAATATTTGTTTTTTGTGGGTGCACTCCACCAAAAATCCACAGCCGCACTCTTCTAACTGCAGATATATTTTTGTGTCTATTGATATAGATCAATAATAATAAATTAGTCCTTCACAATTGTTTGTAATACTAACTGGGTCAAATTAACGTTTTACCCCTAGGTTACTTCTAAATCCTTAAGTACCAGTGCTCCTCTAATGAACAACCTATTTATGGTCCAACCATTAAACAGAAACTCCTCTCGGCCTAGTAAGAGGGTAGGGCTCTTTGTTCAAGTCTTGGAGATACTACTTGAGGGAACATTCATCTACTTACCCTAAAGATGGAAATGAGTGAATTCCATCTTGTATAATTATGTTCCTAGCTCTCGACTTGATCTTGTCCCCAAGATGGAAGGTATATTGAGTCGGCAAACAACCACTCTCACCCATACAAATCAAAGGACAATTCTTTGTGAACAGGAGTTTATAATATACTCAGGATTAAGACTAAGTTGCCTAGGTCAACCTATTGAAATAAAAACCTAACTAGTCAACAAAGTTACATCTAGTGATCACTATTTCATGGTCCGATCTTATGCAAACTCATTGTATAGGATACCCCCACTCACATGTCACCTACATGAATGCGTTAGATCATTGCGTTTGTATCAAATACAAAGTGAGTCGTATCCATAGTGTTACAAGGATAAGGTACTCAATCTAATCCCTATACTATAAACCATTTAGACTGTATCTTGAACATTGATCTTTGTATGTCCCCACATATTGTTCAAGACTCATAAAATAACTTAGGATGTTAGTTTATTGGATTTAGGATTATTAAGACAAAACAAACAAAAAACAATCAATAACGCTTGTTGAAATAACACATTAATAACTTTTTATTAATGATTTAATGACAGTCAAATAATTACATTTACAATCCATGAGTTTTAGAGCATAAAACCCAAAAACTACGATTTCTGAGTAGAGCATAGCGATGCTCTATTCAATTTCTATATATAATCTTCTTTTTTCTAGGGTTTTTTATGGTAGATTATATAGAGGCCGAAGTGAAGCTCAAATTTCCTATTCTTCCTTTATCTTTCTACCATCTTAGGTATACCTTTTACATTTATTTTGGGTTGTAGCTTATTGATTGGATCTATCCTATTTGCTTTTTCTATTGATCAATGGGGTAATTTTTATTTAGTTTTGGGAGCAAGACTTATGAATTTTTCTTGAGATTTTATGTGGATTGGACTGAATGTATATATATATTTTTTATGGTTTCTTTTAATCAATTTCAACTTCTAAATTCATGTTTGTGTGTTGGCTATTCCCCTATAAGCATGTGTTGTCCCTGCTATTCGATTTGTAGTTTCGTCTCATTTGCACTCGAATGTCTAGCTCAATCACCTAAGAAGCAATTAGTTAATCATGTATTTAATTCCTATTCTAGAATGCATGTATTAACTAAGTTCAAAAATAAAATTGATTAATCGGTTAGGCTATCCAATTGGTTAATCAACACAATGGAATCCTAAAACTTAATGCACATGTTCTTAATTCTATATGGCTACTATCGACCCAATAGGATTTAAGGCATGTAGTTTAACTAGGGCATTACTACAATCACTTTAATTAATATTCAGGAGACTTAGTTTAATTGAGTTTTTCGGTTGCCCGTAGCGTCAATGAGTTAGGTTAGGCTAAGTAGGTGGTTGTGCGTGCATGAATCCAATGCATGTTTAACTAACGAAAATTGATGATTGAAATTGCATAAGATTCCCCTTGGTCTAGAAACTAGATAAACCCAATCCTAGGTTGCATTTACCCATTGCTTTTATTTTTTCTGGCACACTTATCACACTATCCACACCAACCCCCCCTCCCCCCTCCAATTACCGCTCTAATTAGTTAATTAGCTTTACGAAAAACTCATACTAGAGCTTCCATATGGATCGACCAGGACTTGCCACTATTCTTACACCATCGTAGTAATAGGAGTACGATTCAGTATTTTATAAATTTTATTTCATTTTTAGTCTTTTACGGGTGACGATAAAAGGTTTAGATCAATCTGTCTCTGGCTTGTTGATCTGTTAGGATTAACCACTAGCTGGTTGATAGACTTGGATCAGATTGTGGCTTATTGATCGGTTTGGATTGGTCTTTGGCTTGTTGATTGGTTTGGATCGATTTATGGCTTGTTGATCGGTTTGGACTAACTTTTGACTTGTTGATTGGTCTGGATCGACCTTTTGCTTGTTGATCAGTTGACTTTGATCTGAGGGCTGGCGAGCTTGTTCTCAAATCAGGAGAGATCAATCTTTAATTTGTAGATAGCGAAGAGACGTTTAATTTGGTGAAGAAGAGATGATCAATTCCTTAGAAAGAGATGCTCTAAAGTCTTCTAGTTTTTGAATTCTTGAATTCTGAATGTTGAAATTTTCTGAGGCTCCGTTTGGAAACCATTTTATTTTTTGTTTTTGTTTTTGAAAATTAAGCCTATAGACACTACTTCTACCTCCAAATTTATTCCTTTGTCATCTAGGTTTTACCAATAATTTAAAGAACCAAGCTAGAATTTGAAACTAAAAAAAGTAGCTTTCAAAATTTTGTTTTTGTTTTTGGAACTTAACTAAGAATTCAACCATTGTACTTAAGAAAAATGTAAGTCATTGTAAGAAATGTGGAGGAAAGAGACTTAATTTTCAAAAGCCAAAAACAAAAACACGAAATGGTTACCAAACGGATCCTAAATTTTCTGATTTCTGAATTTCTGACTCCTCCCTTCAAATGAAGGGTGACCTCATCTATTTATAGACTTTTGGGAGGCTCCATATAGGCTTGGGCTTGGTTGACTTGGGATTAACTTTTGGCTTTGGACTTAAATTAATCTATTTTTAACTAGATTTTTATTTAAGTTTGACCCAATTTATTTTAATAAATCTAGACCTAGCTTCAAGCCTAGTTGCCACGTGACATAATTTCATTGGATGAGTTGACATTGTTCGATGGATCAATGCTTGGATAAGTGGCATCATTTGATTTGTCAACTTTCATGTCTTTAGTTTTAATTTGAGGACCATATAAATTTTTAATTGGTCTCAAATTTATTAGTCATTAATTTAAATCAATGATGTGACAATTTGTAATTTGCTGAAATTTTTCAGTCAACATATTTACTGTCTATAATTGATAGACAGATATTTTGCTATATTTGTAAATAAATTGACTCATTTTTCTATTTTAAAAAATGCTAATTAATATTTAATGACATTATATTACTGTCAACAATTGATAATAACTTTCAAATGTAAAGTGTTGCTATCAAGTTTACTGTGACAATTTATTATTGTCAATAATTGACTCAAGATTTAGATATTTCTGTACCGATATGGGTATTTAAGGACTGTAAGAAAAATATTAACAAAACATGTACATTCACATTTTCATATTAACACAATATTGTTAATAATTTTATATCTTGACCATGACAACTTTATAAGTCACAAATGTCCCACAATGACACCTATTTATTGTCACAAAATTGAATATTACAACATTTTTATATTGTCAACAAAATTTATCTCATGACAACTTTTTTAAATATCAAAGAAATGCTTACAATGATAAAAAGTTATTTTTTAAACTTTGTCCATACATATATGATTTACCATTATCAACCAATCTTATTTTGACCCAAAAACAACACAAATATGAAGAACTTTCACATATGTTGATAAAGTTCCTATCCTTCTTATAAAGAAATTAAACTTGGTAATTTTTTTTTTTTAAAAATAAAATACTCTATGGGAGAGGATTTTCCAACCAATGTGCTTGTTTGAGGCTGAGTACAGTTTGGTCCTAAAGATAGTATTTTTGACCTTGTGCTTGTTATATTTTGTTGTATGACAATTCTAGAGTGAGGTGAATAGGATTTAGTTAAACTTTATAAAGTTTTATTGATGTGGGCTTAATTAAACAAGTTAACACACTTTTTGTTAAAAAGTAATTTAAATAATAATTTCAGATAAGTAAATTCACCTCAAAATAATCAAGAAATTGATATAAAGAAATTGAAGCACCTAATTGAACTTTTAGAAGAAGATTTGGTAATAAATATGAAAAATAAATTATACCAACCTAAATAATTATCAAATATGAGTAATGAATTTGAAGAACAATTATTGCAATTGATTTCATGCAATAATATAATAATAAAACTTAATTGCAAACATAATGTGACAACCTAAATCGTTGAGGTAAAGTCCCCTATCAAGTTGATGTAGGTCATCTGGCATCATTTGTAATTTGTTGAAAGTTAGGAATTTAATTTTCAGTAGTAAAGATAATTTAATTTAAATTAAGGGGTTAAGTTGTAAAATTTGGTAAATTGTAATGATTGGTGAGGTTTGGGTGGATTTAAGGGAATTTTTGGAATTTGGCAAGAGATAATTTATCTTGGAAAAAAAAAAGGATAAATAAAGGATAACAAGATAAAATAAGGAAAAGAAGATTTTATTTTTATTGGGGAAAGGAAAAGGAGATTTTATTTTGTTGGGGCAAGATAGAGGAGATTTTATTTTGTATTGGAAAAAGGGAAAAGGTGAAATAATTGGAAAGAGGGATTAGGGTTTATTATAAATAAACCTCTCTGGTCTTGCGTGCAGAGAAAAAAAAGAAACAGAGAACATAGTCTCTGCATTCACGCGTCCTCACCGCTTCCAGCGTTCCTTCTTCCTCGTGCACGTGTTCTCGCCGTGCCAGCTTCTCATTCTTCCTCTGCGTCCACGCGTCAGCCGCGACGCCAGCTTTCCTTCTTCCTCTGCGTTTGCGTTTTCAGTCGCCGCGCCAGCTTCCTTCTTCCTCTGCGTTCAAGCGTCAGTCGCCGCGCCAATTTCCTTCTTCCTTTGCGTTCACGCGTTTTCGCCGCCTTCAACGCTTTTCTCCTTCTTCTGCATCCGCGATCAAACTATCCTTTGGGTAAGGACTCTTTTGAGGTAACTTTGGTTTTGTTTATGGGCTAGGACGATGATTAATTCAAGTTAGGGACTTTGCTTCCAATCTTATCCAGGATCTTTGCAAGGACTTACGATGCATTTAGTAATTTTGGACCTAGACTCAAGGTAAGTAGTCTTACTACCTAAACCGCCCTCGGGCCATATGTGTAGTCGCCATGGTATAGTAAGGTCCTAGAGCCACTTATGAGATATTGTGCCTGTATGCGTTTTTCCATGTCTTAAAGTATATGTGCCTGTTAGTATATGAACCCATGTTGTTAAATGTTTATGAACCTTACTGTTAGTGTATAGATTTATGTGATGAAATGATTGTGAAGTTTATTGACCATGTACGATGAGTAGTAATGCCCCCCTCCCTCCTATGTTGGTTAGGTGTCCACCAGAGATTGTGTTCCTTCGGGATCACTAGAGATTGTGTCCCTCCGGGGTCACCAGAGTTAAGTGTCTCCTTCGGGACTCACTAGAGATTTGTGGGCACCAATGACCAACAATGGGGCTAGTCTAACCATTCACTTATAGTAATATGATGTATGATAGATATGAATGTGTCACCTGTTTGATGCACTTATTGGACATAGGTGCCTAGCCTGACCCCGGTAGTAGGGTTACTTACTGAGTAATAAAATTACTTATCCTTTCCTCTTACGTTTTTTTAGATAAAGGAAGGAACGTGCCGACGAATGACAGAAGGAAACCTTGATGGCATTAGGGGACCCGTAGCAGCTTCCGCCTAATTGTTGCACGTTTTTTTTATGAGTTTTTATCCACAGTCCAGTTTGTTTTAAGACTCGTCTCCCTATTTGTTATGCAAAATTTTCATCTATGAATTTCTTTTATTGTTTTACTTAGTGGTACCCCGAACCAAAAAATTTCATTTATTTGCTATTGTGCTGGTTTCTTGGTTGACAACAAGTAAAATTTTGATGAAAATCATGAGTCATTATTTACTATTCTGCATACGTCGTTTCTATGAGTTTGTGCATGCACTGAGTAATGGTCTGATTAGATAGTTGCTAGTCGGATCGTTACAGTTGGTATCAGAGCCAAGAGTTATTGGTTCTGTAGACTGATTTACTATGTAAGTCCAGATTGTCCCTATGGCCATTAAGGGGTTCCTCGTCATCGCCAGGTACGCGTTCCAAGTATGTATCTTTAGAAAATTCTACTTGAAAACTTGCTGGTTCTCCCTTACAGTAGTAGGTTTGGCTTAACACTCTTTAGCAAGGAAATTAATGGCAGTTGTTGTATGCAATTTTAGGAGATGTCTCGTGGAGGTAGAGGAGGAAGTAGGGGGGTAGGAGAGGTAGGGGAAGGGGGATACCAAACCTTCAAGTCTAGGACCCCATGGAGCAGGACCCTCAGCTCCAGGACCCTCCCGCACCGCAAGGACCTCCACGCTACAAGATACTGTGGGGTCAGAAGAGCATGGACCCGAGCCACCCCAGGCACAACCTCACCAGTGGCACCGATCGATTTCGCTGCAAGGGCAGCTCAGATAGGGGAGACTGTTACTGCCAACTTGTTAGGCATGATTCAGAAGCTAACCCGCACCACTATGGCAGAATAGTTAACACAACAGCTTCTTTTACCTCAGGCGCTAGAGCAGCAGGTTCCACCCCCCCAGGTGCCAGCCCAGCATCAGCACTACCAGGACCTATCCCCGGAGGCAAAGCACCTAAGGGACTTCAGGAAGTATAATTCGCGTACTTTTGATGGGTCATTGAAGGACCCTACCAAGGCAGAAATGTGGTTATCGTCCATCGAGACTATATTCTAGTACATGAAGTGCTCAGAGGACCAGAAACTTCAGTGTGCTGTGTTTGTTTTGACGGATGACGCTGAGATCTGGTGGCAGTCAGGAGAGAGGTCAGTGGTTACCGTGGGAGGATCGATTACTTGGGCTCAGTTCAAGGAAAGATTCTACGAGAAATACTTCTCCATCAACACGAGGTACAATAAGCAAGTGGAGTTCAGGAAGCTAAAACAAGGGGTCATGACCGTTGAGGAGTATGAGCAAGAGTTCACCAAGCTGTCCCGTTTTGCCCCCAAAATGGTGACCACCGAGGAAGTTAAGACAGAATGCTTCGTGCAAGGTCTGAAGGACGGGTTAAGGGGTCTTGCAAACCTTGGAACCCAACTGTTACGCAGCAGCATTTCAAGTGGCAATGAGAATTGACTCCCATGCCGGAGAAGAGTATGTTAGAGCTATGACATCAGGGCCCTCCTTAGGACAGAAAAGGAAGTTAGATCAGAAGGTTCCAGAATTTCCCCCAAGGAACCGGGTAGACAGGCCCATATAGCATTTCATACAGCCGCCTTCGGCTCCAGGTTTGGTAGAGAGAGAAAAACCAGTCTGTGGTTCTTGTGGGAGAAGTCACTAAGGGCAGTGTTTAGTAGGCCGGGGAGTTTGCTTTCGGTGTGGCCAAGAAGGGCACATGGCTATCAAGTGTCCAAGGAAAGGGGCTGCAGATGGGAAGGGGCAGCATACAAGCTCCTTCCGCGGGGACGTTGGTAGAACGTAGTAGTAGCATGGTCAGGCCTATGCTACGACTCGGCAAGAGGCCGATAAATCAAGCACGGTGGTGACAGGTACGCTCCCTATTTTGGGACATCATGCTCTAGTATTGTTTGACTCAAGCTCATCGCATTCGTTGAATTCTGATGCATTCGTTAAGCATGCTGTTCTAGAGTTAGAACCTTTACCTTTTGTGTTATTGGTCTCTACCCCATCTGGGGAGGTCTTGTTGGCCAAAGAAAAGATAAAGGCCTGCCAAGTGGAGATAGCAAATCGGGAGTTAGAGGTTACCCTAATAGTTTTGGCCATGCGTGACTTTGACGTCATTTTAAGCATGGATTGGTTGGCTGCTAACCATGCCAGTATAGACTTTGCAAGGAAAGAGGTGATTTTCACCCCTCCTATAGGGACTAGCTTCAAATTTAAGAGGGTAGGGATGATGGTCCTGCCCAAGGTCATTTCAGCTCTAAAGGTCTGCAGATTGCTTAACCAGGGTACCTGGGGTATTCTGGCTAGTGTGGTAGACGTCAGAGAAGGGGAAGCCACCCTGACTTCGGAACCAGTGGTTCGAGATTATCCGGACGTTTTTCCAGAGGACCTTCTAGGCTTGCCACAGTGCGAGAGATTGACTTCGCCGTAGAGTTGGAGCCGGGTACGGTTCCCATATCCAAGGCCCCTTATCGTATGGTCCCAGCGGAGCTAAGAGAGCTTAAGGTGTAATTGCAAGAGTTGCTTGACAGGGGCTTTATTCCGCCGAGTGTGTCACCTTGGGGAGCACCGGTGTTGTTTGTGAAAAAGAAGGATGGTTCGCTACGCCTTTGCATTGACTACAGAGAGTTAAACAAGGTGACTATAAAAAACAAATACCCTCTCCCCAGAATTGACGACCTGTTTGA
Organism: Citrullus colocynthis; assembly: GCA_031780015.1. Taxonomy (NCBI): domain Eukaryota; kingdom Viridiplantae; phylum Streptophyta; class Magnoliopsida; order Cucurbitales; family Cucurbitaceae; genus Citrullus; species Citrullus colocynthis. Next base: position 64,329 of record QLSR01000340.1, read on the forward strand.
CCAGTTGCAGGGAGCCACAGCTTTCTCCAAGATTGATCTTCGTTCAGGGTACCATCAGTTAAGGATAAAGGATAGTGACGTCCTTAAGACCGCTTTTCGTTCCCGATATGGGCATTACGAATTCATCGTTATGTCATTTGGCCTGACAAACGCCCCTACGATATTTATGGACCTGATAAACCGAGTGTTCAGAGACTTCCTTGATACTTTTGTCATCGTATTCATTGATGATATCCTGGTTTATTAAAAAACAGAGGTAGAGCACGGAGAGCACCTGCGAAAGGTTCTCGAAACCTTAAGGGCACATAAGTTATATGCTAAGCTTTCTAAGTGTGAGTTCTGGTTGAAGCAAGTATCCTTTTTAGGGCATGTAGTGTCAAAAGACGGTGTCTCAGTAGATCCTGCAAAGATAGAGGCAGTTACGAGCTGGTCTTGCCCTACAACAGTTACTGAGGTGCACAGTTTTCTGGGTTTAGCTGGCTACTACCGTTGGTTTGTGAAAGATTTCTCCCATATAGCCATGCCTTTGACTCAGTTGACCAGAAAAGGTACTCCCTTTGTTTGAAGTAAGGCCTGTGAAGAGAGCTTCCAAGACCTCAAGCAGAGATTAGTTTCTGCACTAGTACTTACTGTTCCAGATGGGTCAGGGGGTTTTGTTGTGTATAGTGATGCTTCCAAAAAGGGGTTGGGTTGTGTGCTGATGCAGCATGAAAAGGTGGTTTCCTATGCATCTCGACAGTTAAAAAGTCATGAGCAGAATTACCCGACCAATGATTTAGAGTTGGCGGCTGTTGTTTTCGCTCTGAAGATATAAAGGCATTACCTGTACAGGGAAAGGATCCAGATCTTCACAGACCAAAAGAGCTTGAAGTACTTCTTTACTCAGAAGGAGTTGAACATGAGACAGCGCAAATGGTTGGACTTAGTAAAGGATTATGACGTAGAAATCCTGTACCACCTCGGAAAAGCCAATGTAGTAGCAGATGCCTTGAGCAGAAAGGCGGTTCATTCAGCAACTCTGATTACTGACCAGACCCCGTTGTGCAAGGACCTCGAGCGAGCAGGTATTGCAGTGGCGCTAGGAGAAGTTACTTCCCAGTTAGCTCAATTATCAGTGCAATCCACCTTGAGGCAAAGGATCGTAGATGCCAAGCAGGAGGACCCATACCTTAGGGAGAAACTTCGCCAAGTGGAGATGGGGCAGATTAGTGAGTTCTTGGTATCCCCTGTTGGTGGTCTCTCATACCAAGGTCGTTTGTGTGTTCTCGCAGGTAGTGTGGTTAAAGAGGAGCTGTTGTCAGAGGCTCATAACTCCTCATTCGCGATACATCCAGGCAGCACCGAGATGTATCAGGACTTGAAACGTCATTACTGGTGGCCCAATATGAAGAGGGAAGTAGCTGAGTTCGTTAAAAAATATCTAGTATGCCAGCAGGTGAAGGCCCTGAGGCAGAAGCAGGCAGGGTTGTTACAGCCCATGGCAGTACCCGAGTGGAAATGGGAGGATGTAGCCATGGACTTCATAGTGGGTTTGCCCTAAACGGCGAAAGGTCACACGGTGATATGGGTCATTATAGACAGACTCACCAAGTCGGCGCATTTGTTTCCGGGAAGGTCTACCTTTTCAGTGAGTAAGTGGGCTCAAATTTATATCAAGGAAGTGGTAAGGTTCATGGAGTACCAGTCTCTATAGTGTCTGACAGAGACCCTCGCTTCACGTCCAACTTTTGGAGGAGCCTCCAGACTACGTTGGGCACTCGATTGGATTTTAGTATGGCTTTCCACCCCTAGACGGATGGACAAACAGAACATTTGAATTAAATACTAGAGGATATGTTGCGTGCCTGCGCCCTAAACTTCCCTGGAAGCTAGGACTCCCACTTGCACCTAATGGAGTTTGCCTATAATAATAGTTATCAGGCGACCATCGGCATGGTACCATTCGAAGCCTTGTATGGTAAGAGTTGCTGAACTTTAGTATGCTGGAATGAGGTTGGGGAACGGAGACTGTTGGGGCCAGAGTTAGTACAACTCACCAACGAGGCTATACAGAAGATCAGGGCAAGGATGCAGACAACTCAAAGTAGGCAGAAAAGTTACGCCGACGCAAGACGGCGAGACCTGGAATTTAAGGTGGGTGATAAGGTATTTTTGAAAGTGGCACCTATGAGCGGTGTCTTGAGGTTCGGGAAAAAGGGGAAGTTAAGTCCTCGGTTCATTGGACCATTTGAGGTATTAGAGCGAGTTGGCCCCGTGGCCTACCGTTTGGCCTTGCCACCGTCGTTCTCTTCAGTTCACAACGTGTTCCATGTCTCCATGCTTTGAAAATATATGGTGGATCCATCCCACATGGTTGATTTTGAGTCTTTATAGTTGAGCGAAGATCTAAGTTATGAGGAAAAGTCGGTGCAAATCCTTGCAAGGGAGGTGAAGGTCCTGCGCAACCGGAATATAGCACTGGTGAAAGTCCTCTGGCGGAACCACCAGCATGAGGAAGCAACATGGGAGCGAGAGGATGAAATGAGGTCAAAGTATCCGGAGTTGTTCCAGCAGTAAAACTTTCAAGGACGAAAGTTTCGTAAGGGAGGAAGATTGTGACAACCCAAATCGTTGAGGTAAAGTCCCCTATCAAGTTGATGTAGGTCATTTGGAATCATTTGTAATTTGTTGAAAGTCAGGAATTTAATTTTCAGTAGTAAAGATAATTTAATTTAAATTATGGGGTTAAGTTGTAAAATTTGGTAAATTGTAATGATTGGTGAGGTTTGGGTGGATTTAAGGGAATCTTTGGAATTTGGCAAGAGATAATTTATCTTGGGAAAAAAAAAGGGGATAAATAAAGGATAACAAGATAAAATAAGGAAAAGAAGATTTTATTTTTATTGGAGAAAGGAAAAGGAGATTTTATTTTGTTGGGGCAAGGAAGAGGAGATTTTACTTTGTTTTGGAGAAAGGAAAAGGTGAAATTATTGGAAAGAGGGATTAGGGTTTATTATAAATAAACCTCTCTCATCTTGCGTGCAGAGAAAAAAAAAAAGAGAGAACATAGTCTTTGCTTTCACGCGTCCTCGCCGCCTCCAGCATTCCTTCTTCCTCGTGCACGCGTTCTCGCTGCGCCAGCTTCTCATTCTTCCTTTGTGTCCACGCGTCAGCCGCGGCGCCAGCTTTCCTTCTTCCTCTGTGTTTGTGTTTTCAGTCGCTAAGTGGAAGTTATTTTTAATATAATAAATTAAAATAATATTATTAATTAATTAATTAATTAAATATCTCATATTTAAATTAAATTTGAATCATATTCAAATAACCTTCTCGTACATAATCTATCGTTTTAATATGAATCTCATTCATATAATTCATACTTAAATCTCATTTAAATATTCATCTCTCTTATCATATAAAGTATAAATTTTGAATCTTATTCAAAACAAACTTTATATTATGATGTATTTATATGCATTATGCTAATTGTATCACATACAATTAATCCCCTTATTAATTTGAACATTTAAAATTAAACCAATAGGTTTGATTCTAATACTCATCCTTTATGAGCTAGCAAGGGGGTCATGGACCTAAAGTTAGAAGCTCTAATGATATGAGATTAATCAATTAAACTCTTTAATTAGATTAATCAATATTCTTAACTGTGGATGACTCCACTAAAAACGTACAGTTGCATTCTTCGCACTATAGATATATTTCTGTATCCACAAAATTTACTAATCAATAGTTGGTCGACCCTTCACAAATTACTCATAACTACAGCTGTGTCAAATTACCGTTTTACCCCTGTAGTTATATCTAACTTCTTAAGTACCACTAATCCCTCTAATGAACAAATTGTTTATAGTCCAACTACAAACTAACCTCTTTCGGGCCAGTGAGAGAGTGAGACCTTATTGTTCAAGACCCAAAATTAGCTCTTAAGGTAGTAATTTATCTACTTACCCTAAACACGGGAAGGATTGAAATTCATCTTGTGAAGATATGTTCCCACCTTCCTAATCAGACAAATCCCCAAAATGGTAGGCTTATTCAGTCAGCAATTTGGCCACTCTCACCCATACAGATAAAAAAGGATTGCCCTCATAGACAGGAGTTCATAACGCACTCAGGAGTAAGGTTGAGTCACCC